>VZTO01005988.1:2467-16343 GCA_013400615.1 Syrrhaptes paradoxus | reverse complement strand
TTCTGATAAATGCAAGAACTTGCAGAACCGCCCTTTAACACGGCGATAGGTTTATTTCTTAAAGATATGTTGGGCAAGAGGCACGAGAGGAGCTGAAGATGGGTGGATATGCTCTGTATGTGACCGGAGCGATGCGGGGAGCTGTGCGGGTTATCCTGCCCAGCCAGGGAATCCTGCTATCGGCTCCGCTCTGTGCGGGCTGAGCATCACTGACGGGGCTTTGCCCCCTCTCCACTCTGCCTGCCCCAGGGCCGAAAATGACGGGCGTGGAGTGCGTGGAGGGGATGGCTTCGGGTCTCTACGAGGAGCTCTTTGCTGCTATCGTCTCGCTGATCAACAGGTAGGGAGCTGCTGGGCGCCTTGCTGGGGTGACTGGGGGCAATGGATCCTTCTCCTGGCTAGGGGCTCTCCGGGGAGAGGCTGCTGCCTGCTGGAAAAAGAAAGCGACCTGAAAATATCTGTCTGGGAGAGCCTGCTGGCACTCGGGACCTTCCACGGGCAGAGCTGGAGCAGCAAGAGCTCGGCATCGCGGTGCCGGGGGGAGCTGCCCCCTGCCCATTAATTATAGATGTGGCCGTGCAGCCTGCAGCCAAGGTCACCAGTATGGGCACAGCGATAAACCAGCCAGGGAATCCCACAGCCAGCCCTGCAGGTGCCTGGTAGGAGCCACTTCATGGTCAAAGCTTGGTCACAGGGGAGGATCGAGGGGTCAGGAGTGAGGGTCCGGCAGCAGGGGAGCAGCCGAGGGTCCTGGGAGGCTGCGGCTGCTGCGGGGCTGGATCGGGCCCCCAAACCGCTGCATTTTCTCAGCTGCGATGCACAGCTCAGTTTGTTGAAGTCAGCATCCACATGAGAGCTGGTGCCCAAAATACCCCGTGTTGTTGCTGCAGTTTTATTTTAACCTGCGGTTATTTAACCTGCAGAATATTTTTATTGTAATTCCTAGCAACCGTGCTCCAAAGGGAAATTGCTGATGGTACCCGGAGGGCTGACGGGAGAACAAAATGCTGATGATGCTCCTGAATAACAGCATCAGCTTGGGCTGTGTCCCAGGTCCCCTCTTCCCTCTGAAGGCAGCTTTGTTTTGCCCGGCTGTATTTCCCCCCCCAGCCCACCAGAGCCTGTTAAACCCTTGCAGCAGTGACCCGGGTGCAGAGGAAATTTCAGTGAAAACGCTGTTTTCCTCAGTGAGTCGATGGCAAATGTGAATCTTTTCAGCTCTGGCTGCAGGAAGGTGCTGGTATGAAATTCTGCAAGAGATTTGTAAATATTATATTTTTGTTTCTTCAATCGACCCTGTGCTGTCAGGGGCGTGCTGGCATCCTCGGTGCCTCGCTGTCGAGGAGAATCGCGTCTCCTTTCCTCCTCAACTGCTCCATCAATCGGAGCACACTTGGATGAAGATGTGATACTTTAAATAACTGGAGTGCCAGGATGGGGCCAGGCGTGGGAGGGGTGTCACCTCATCCCACCCCCCATTAAGGGTTCGTTAGGCCAGGGGCAGCCGGGGCCATATCCCTCCATCCAGGCTGGCGGGGATGCTGGGCTGGGGTAGATCCAAGACAAGGTGGGTGAAGAGTGAGGGAGAAGCCAACCAGCCACACCGGGAGGTGACACTGGGAGAGGGGACAGGCAGCGCTGAGCTGATGACGGCTTGGGGGACAGTGGCCACCCAGGGACAGGTCCCCTCCGAAGGCAGAGCTGTGGCACATCCATGGTAAAGCCCCGTGGTCCGCGGGACTCTCTCCCCAGGTCCTTCTCCTCCCAGCACCTCTCCATGGGCTCCATCGCGGTGGTGGACACCCCGGGCTTCCACAACCCGCGGCACCAGCGGGGCGAGCGGCCAGCGACGTTCGAGGAGCTCTGCCACAACTATGTGCAGGAGCGGCTGCAGGCTCTCTTCTACGAGAAAACCTTCATTGCGGAGATGGAGCGGTACAGAGAGGTGAGGGGCGCGGGCTGGGGCAGCATCCTGGGAGTGCCAGGGGACGGGGCTGCCCTGGGCTCAGCGTGTCCCCATGTCCCGCCGTGGTGTGACCGAATAACCCGTCAGCAGCTTTAACGGGAGGGGTGTTGCAGGAAGGAGGGGTCTGTACCGAGCGGGAGCCTGGAGCTGGGTCTCTGTCCCCCCGCTGCCCCAGTCCCGGATGCTCTCGGGTGTTCCTGACGCACCAGAGGTGCCGGGCTGGCTGAGCATCCCTCTGGGCAGCCGCGGTCCAGCCCAGGAGGCTTTGTGCCCTTCTGCTGGTGCAGTTTAATATTTCCTGAGGTGATGAATAATAGAGAACAGGAAGGGAAATGATAAATTACAGCAGAAATAAGCTGCTGAAAAATCTACAAGCAGAGATGAACTTATTAGGCTTGCAGGGGTTGCTTTAACACCTCTAGCCCAGGGAAAATAGCCGGATTCCCATGGCTCAATATTCACACATCGCTTGCACCGAGTGAGTGTACAGTGCTCTTCGGTGGGGACGGATATGGGGTTACCGGCTGAGCTCACAGCTGGGCAGGCTGGCCCCCCCTTGCCTTGCCGCTGGCTGAGGATGCTGTGCTGGTGCATCCAGCGGCGTGCTCGGGCTGCAAACCTGGCTCCCTGATAAACCCCCACCCTGTCACCACGGCGAGTCATCGGAGACAGCTTTGGCTGAGCATCCCCAGCACACACACGAGCAAGAGCAGCCCGTGCTCACCCTGCCCCTCCTGGGGGCACGCCGGGGGTCTCGGGGTGGGTGAGCCCTGGGTTGGGAAAGGGAAACGATGCCTGCAGGCTGCAAATGAACTAATTGACTCTTTTCTTGATGCTTTCTCATTAAATCTTCAGTTATTATCGTATCTGTGATTCATGCAGCTTGTCTGACACCCACACGGTGCTGCAGATGTCTGGTGGGTGCGGTGGTCCCGGCAGCCCTGCCCTCGTGGGACCCCCCCCAAGCTGCAGGGGAGCAGGACCCCCACCACCCTCCTCCTCCTCCATGCCACCGTGTCTCCTCTTGGTTTCCAGCTGCCAGACCGTGACTGAAGGAAGCTTTTAAATGATGTTTTCCAGGAAAATGTTGAGGTGTCTTTTGATCTTCCAGAGCGCTCGCCACTGGCCACGCTGTCCATCGTCGACCTGAGCCCCTCGCAGGTACCCGTCCCTGCGGCCATGGGGGGAGCGGCCTTGAAGCACCCCCCTGCTCCCAAGCGGGACCCCACAATGTGTTTGACACAGAGCAGCCCGGGGTGCTGCATGGAGGGCACAGCATCAGCCGCGATGTTTTCGGCTTTTTTAAAATACCCCCTCCCTGGTCCCAGCCTGCACCCCGGCACCTCACCCAGCCCGGCTGCAGAACTGGGATGACTGGGTCTCTGGGACACTGGGTGACTGGGGAGGTCCCAAGGGTGATGATGATGATGATGATGATGGTGATGACGATCCAGAGCTGGATCGGGGCAGGGTACACAGCTGAGCAGAGGTGGTGGGGAGCAGGATGGGGACCTGGGGCTGTGCCCGCAGCCCCCCTGCCCGTTCCCACGACCGAGGACCATCTCCCTTCTGCAGCCGCAGGTGCTGCCCAGCAGCCCGGGGGCCGATCGCAGGGGGCTGCTGTGGATCCTGGACGAGGAGGTGCTGATCCCAGGCTCCGGGGACGGCACTGCCTTCGACCGCCTCTGCTCCTACTTTGCCACCAAGGGACCCGACCAGGAGGGTGAGTCCGGGTCAGCTCGGCTGCCTGCCCTTTGGCATTGCCATTTAGCTTTGGAAATTTAAATTAAATGCAAATTAAATGGCTCACTGGGGCTTTTCTTCTCGGGCAATTCCGGGATGCTGTTGCTGTCGCAGGGGACGGCTGCATGCGGCCGTGCGAGCAGCCGCTGCACTTCGAGATCTCCCACCAGCTGGGCACGGACCCCGTGCGCTACGACCTGACGGGCTGGGTCAGCAAAGCCAAGCTCAACCTCTCGGCGCAGAACGCCATCCAGGTGCTGCAGCGCTCCAGGGTGTAAGTACGGGGGGGCCGTGGGGTGGGCTGCGCCGGCGGGCATCTCCACGCCTGTCGGAGGGGTTGGGGATGACTCCCACCATCAGCCCAGTTGCTCCAGCTGGGAAAAACAGCAAGAAAGCCAGAAACCCCCCCGGCTTCAACCCAGCTTTGTGGGAATCCTGTGAGCTTAGATAAGGCGGGGGTCTGTCGGGTTGGGGTTGCAGGGTATCACTGGCTCGGGTTTTCCCACCACTTTGGAGCCCCTCGGGTTTTCCCACTGCGTCGAGGAACCTTGTAAAATAAATTGGGACTGAAACGTGATGGAGCTGCTGCAGGTGTGTCCATGCATGGGAAGATTTTACCCTTCTGCTGAAACACTCCAGCTCATTTTCTTTTGGGCTTCAATTCAGGAAAGTTTTAACAGCAGCGAACAGCTCGGTGCAGCACTGATGCCCCAGATGCTGAGCATCGCATCCCTGTTGATGGGGTGGGGACGCAGAGGTGGGACCGCACCGCCGCGGCCCCATCGCCCCATCTCGCTGCTCACCCCGACAGAGACGCCGTGAAGGCGCTGGTGCAGCCGCGGTCGCGCGCACCGCTGTCCTGCCGCGCCGTGGCGGGGCTGGAGGGGTGCTCCCAGGCCGCCCTGCACCGCAACGCCTGCGTGAGGAAGACCTTCGCCAGCAGCCTGGCTGCCGTGAAGAAGAGGTCGGTGTGTGCACAGCTCAAACTGCAGGCGGTGAGTGCGGGCTCGGGGCGTTTGCGGCACCGCGGACCCCGGCCGCATGCTCAGACCCTGCCTTAGGTGCTCACCTCTGTAGCGGGGAGCCCCACACCCCCCAGCACCTCCTGTCCCTGGGGCTGAGGGTCACCTCTGTGGCTCGGTGTCCTGCAGGGCTCTTGCCCTGGGATGCAGCTCTGGCCGTGAGAACCCCCAGCACTGCTGATGCTCGGAGGAAGCATCCCAGCAAACCATGGAGCAGACAACACCCGCACATCGCTGTGCCGCCGCTTAATCCTCTTAGGCACTCAGACGAGTAGAGCAGCCCTCTGTGCTGGCACGGGCCAGGCTCCTGCTGGTCCCAGCCATCATGAGGTGGCTCAACTCTCTCGAGGAGATGAGACAGTCTCTGTAGACTCCCTGGCCAGCTCGCTTTGGGGTCCTGGCCATCCCTGGCAAGCCCCTGGCAGCTTTTTTCAGCCCATCAACAGAAAATGTGGGATATTGGGAGGAAGGGTCCTGCTCATCATCCCAGACCAGCACTTCGGGCTCACCTCTCTGGCCGAAGCTGTTGTTCCTACTCCGAGTGCTCTGGGGATGGCTCCTTGACCTGCCCAGACCCCACCCGTGGGGGCACGGGGAGCGTTCCCCACCACCGCCATCCCCGCTCACCTCCGCTTCCCTGGCAGGACGCACTCACCAGCCTGCTCCGACGCTCGCGGCTGCACTTCATCCACTGCCTCGTCCCGGGACCCCCCGGGGTGGAGGGGTCGGTCCCCCGGCCCCCCGCGCCGCCTGACGCAGCCCCGCAGCTGGACGTGGCCACCCTGCGAGCCCAGCTGGAGGGGACCCAGCTCCTGGATGCTCTGCGCCTTCACCGCATCGGTATGCCTGGATCCTGCCGCTGCCGTGTGCCGTGTCCATCCCTCCTCCAGCGCTGCCCTGCCGGCGGCTCAGCCCTTCCATGCTTTGCTCATCGTCTGCCTCCCTCCAGCCCCATTTCAGAAAGCCCCCCGTGAGGTTTTATCGCTGCTGTTTGCAGGGTTCCCAGCCCCTCTCCTGCACGCACAGCCTGGGCATCGTGGCTGCAGCACTGGTCGGATTCCCCCATGCTCCCCTTGGAGCATCCGTGCGTCGGGCTGGACCCGCACCAACCACCATACCGGGGGGGAGAGGGACCCACGCAGGGGGCCCAGGGGGATGTCTTGCACGAACCCGAGGCACTGGGATGGCATCTGGCCACCTCCAGCGCATCTGCGCTCCCCCCGCCCTGCCCTCGCTGCAGGGGTTTCTGTCCCCTAAGTCCCCTGGTCCCCACCCGTGACACTGTTGCTGTGTGCGGGACGTGCCACCCTTTGCAGCAGCCCCACCGCCAGCTCCCTCCCCGGCGTTTTGGTGCAGCCCCCAGCCATGTCTGTCTGTCTGTCTGTCCCCAGGGTACGCGGATCGCCTGCTGCTGACCCAGTTCCGACGGCGCTTCCAGGTGCTGGCCCCGGACGTCATGAAGAAGTACAGCTCTGCCTACGAGGTGCCGGACGAGAGCAAGGTGGGTCCCGGGCTGGTCTGGGGGGTGCGGGCTGGGAGCCCCACAAGGGGCTTTGCTGGTGCTGGAGTTTTCCAGCCTTCCTCAACATGGTCTGGGCTTGCTTTGCAACGAGGAGCAACTCCTGGAGCTCCCTGCAGGCAGTCCCTGCGCTGTCACTGCTGGTACCCTGCGTAAAACCAGTACTCACAGTTTGCAGGCTGAGGGGCAATGCGGGCGATGCTCCCCTCTGTGCTGTTGCTGCAGGACCCGCCGTGGGTGGCACTGCACATCTGGACAGCTGCTGGGGGGCTTGGGAAGCAGGGGGGTCAGTGCAGGTCCTGGGGTTTCTGAAATATGAGGCTGTCCTCGGGAGCCAGGGATGAAGGAGAAAAAAAAACGTTTGGCAAGGCTCAGGGTAGCACAGCAGCATTGACAGTGCTGTGAAACTGATGGTGCTGGGGTCCGCCCGCACGGCCAGGCTTGGGGGGTCCGAGCTCCCCGCAATGACCAGGAGTGATCTGGCAGCAGGACTGGATTGCAGGGGGTGGGTTGCATCCTGCTCCTCTCCACCCTCCCTGTGCATACCCAAGTGCAGAGGGATGTGCATCCTCCAGCCCCCTCGGCTCTGCAGCCCGCAGCTTCTCCCCCCAGCACGGTTTTTGCAAAGGCAGTAAACGCGCCTGGCGTGGGCTGCATTTCCCGGTGTTATTGCACCGTGGAGAGGACTTGGGGAAATCAGCCTGGAAATGGAAGCTTGTTATTGCTACTTTTTAATGCTCAGGAGAAAATGGCTTTGAAACTCCTGCTTGCGGAGGGCTGTGCCTCGCTCCTGCCGTGCGCTGGCTGCGTGCCTGGTGGGGCTCATTCCGCAGCACGGGGCACAAACCCTGGGACTGGAGCACGTGCGGAGGGCAGGGTCCGTGCATTGCTCTGGCCCAGTGTGGTGGCACCCCATCCCTCACCCCACCTCCCCCAAAAACCAGCTGGGAGCTGGGAGCATGGAGGTTCCTGGGGACAGGGCGTCACAGCAGCCCAGGGCGGCTCCTCGCCTCCTCCCGTGCAGCCTGAAAGTCAGGAGCTCAGGAACTTGCTCTCTTACTGGGTGCCCATAAGGACCAGGGTCTCCAGGCCCCGTTTCAGGCTCGTGCCAGGGTGTAAATGTTTTCCGAGCACCTCCGTGATGTGCTCCTTCTCTGCAGGCTATCGAGGAGCTGTTCCAGGCGCTGGATCTGGAGAAGAAGAGCGTTGCTGTGGGACGCAGCCAGGTAGGATGCTCTGTGGCCCGTTGCTCTCGGTGCGTGTGGGTACAGCCCCGTGCTGGGCACTACGGCTGCCCAGAGCTTCCCAAACCGGGGAGAAACCCCCCCTCTGTGTGCCCAGGTGGGCTGGGAAACCAGGCTCCTCCGAAAACAAAAGTGGAAGGCTCCTAATTCACATTTGAAAGCATTACCCTGGGTAAACCATGCGCCTGGTTATCAGAATCCGGCCCCTCGTGGCATTTGAGTTCCTAATTCCCTTTGGTGTCTGGAGGGAGTGAATGGGGCTCTGCTGGGCTGGGGCTGACACCGCTGAGCGAGCTGCAGGGGCGAGAGTTGTCACAGCAACAACTTTTGAACCTAAACGCAAACTTAATGAACTTAAATTTGAACTAAAATCTAAACCAAATTTAATTTTTCGTGTGTGCTTACCTTCAGCTCTCGGGGTCTGTGAAGAAAGAATTCATGAAAGGGTTCTGCGGAGCAAAATAACTTTCTTTTATCCTGCGCAGTGCAGTTTGCAATTACCTCTTCTAGGAAACCCTTGTCCTTAGTCAATAGTGCGATAGCAGCTCCAGTCACATCTCGTTACAGCGGAGTTCGTTTTGCCATCGCTTTGAGCATCGATTTTGTACCAGCTTCTAAAACTCGCTGCCTTGTGAAGTTAATACAGACGTTAATGAGGCAATCAAATAGGTGCTGGAGCAATCATAGCATTATCTCAAGAAAGTGAGTTTCCGTGGAATTGTTCTTTGATTCAATTTGGCATCTCTCAAACGCAGCTCTTTAAGTACGCCACCAGCTTCGCAAGTGTAATTCAGTTTTTATTAAAGCTGTGTTATGCAAATGGTGCACAGCACCGGGGAGCGATCGGTCCCAGACCCCGGGAGCTCTGCCAGGCAATGATGCAGAGACGTCTTACGCTCTGAAAGATCGATACTGGGCTGAATTTGATGGCATCAGCAAATCTGTATCATTTACGAGATGTTCCTGACAAGCTCACTTAAAGAAAATGATGTGGTTAATTTTATTTTTATTATTGTAAGCTGGCGTCGTCGCCGCTATCTGCGTGTATCTGTGCGTGTGCTGTCAGAGCCGCGTTCCCCACGCTGGGCAGTGGCCCGAGGGAAGAGTTCAAGGACTGACAGGTCCCTGGGCTGGTGGATGCCCGTGTCAGACAGGAGGAGGGAGAGCAGGCAGGGACAGGGAGCCGGGGCCGGCGTCTGGACCCTCGGTGTCCTGCAGGTCCCGGGGATGCTGTCAGGTCTGAACCAGCAATGGGTGCCGCTGGCTGCGGGTGGGTGTCAGACCCCGTCCTGGGGGTATGTAACCCCTGTTGCTTGCTGTTAGGTTTTCCTGAAGCCAGGGGTCATCTCCAGGCTGGAGAAGCAACGCGACAAGCTGATAGCCCAGAAGATGATCCTGCTGCAGGCTGCGTGCAAGGGCTTCCTCAGCCGCCAGAAGTTCAAGAGGCTGAAGGTACCTATCCCGGGGGTCGTGGGTACCCTGTGCCCGTCAAAACGTGGGCTCTGGCTGCTGCAGGGGGTCAGTGCTGCTGTGGTGTGGCCCAAAGCACCCAAATTATAGCCCTTGGAGCAGAGTAGGCTGTTCCTTTGAAGGGTACCCTGCCCTGCCCCGTGGTCAGCCCTGGGATGCTCTGCCCGGCCCTGTGGTCAGCCCTGGGATGCTCTGCCCTGCCCCGTGGTCAGTCCTGGGATGCTGCGCTGCCGTCCCAGCGGTGCAGAGCTCCTCCACCACCTCCTCCCTCTCCAGCCCAGTGCCCCAGGCTGGTCCTTCCAGGGGGACTCAGGACACCACTGACTGTGTCTCCCCGCAGATCCAGCGCCTCGCCGTCCGCTGCATCCAGAAGAACCTGGTGGTCTTCCAGGCGGTCAGGCACTGGCCGTGGTGGCAGCTGCTGAGCCGCGTGCGGCCCCTGCTCAGCGTGAACCTCGCGGAGGAGCAGCTCCGTTCAAAAGAGGTGTGCACCAAGGGATGGGATGGAATGGTGTGAGGTGGGATGGGATGGCGTGAGGTGGGGTGGGATGGGATAGGATGCTTGTGGGGCTCTGCCTGATGGATCAGGTCAAATGGGAAGAAGTCACTTCTGCCACAGCAGAGTTGTTCTTCTGACCATCCCAAAATCATTCTCTCTCCTTAGCACTGCATTTTTTGCTCTGAATGATGTGTTTTGCAGAGCTACAGAGGGGGAGATAACTCTCCTTCTTCCTTAGAGGCAGAGCAGCAAATGCCTCATCCCAGGGCCATGGCCCCTGCCCTCCCCATGGCCCCTGTGAAGCTGCTGGGGCTGGGTCTGCTGGGCTGAGCCCCTTGGGGACGGGAACCCCCCCTCAGTCTGTGGGGTGATGGATGGTGAGCCGCCAAACACACCCTCAGCAGAGGGGACCCTGCTCTGTGCTGTCCCCAGCGCTGTGCTGGCTCCCACGCCAATGCAGATGTCAGCGGGCGTTTGTGACCCGGGAAAGGTGCCTTTTGCCCCCCCAGCACTGTCTGAGACCTGCGCTAAATTCTTGGCCTGTCTTCTCTGGCATCCTGCTCCTCCTCTTGCCTTAGTGAGGGTTTAACAAGATGTTCTCAGGCTGGTTCAGGTGAAATAAAAGCTGCTCAAGCCTCTGTTTCTCTCTGCAAACCCACCTGGGATCCATCACCCGTTAACCTGGGGTTTTATCACAGCTCTGCACCTCCTGCCTCTGCTCGGGGTCGGACATCAAAGCAGGACGAGGCTGCACTGAGCGGCAATTTCTGCCGTTACACTCGGGCTGCCTGAAAAAGAATCGCAGAAAACAATGCTGAGCCTTCGCCAGCGCTCTGTGATAGCCTGCCAGGGCCCCGGGGACGCTCCCTGAGCAAAATCCGGGCGTTCGGCTCTTCAGGCTTTTGAGGTTTTGCTTCTTTCTCGTGAAACGTGCTCTGTACATACACCAAAGCTGACAGTGCCTCTGATGAAATTCATGTCAGGAGCTGTAGTCCCGGCAATTTGCAGCGAGCAGCCTTCAGAGTTGCCTGGTAAATTTTATTAATAAGGCAGCTACGTCTCTCCCACTTATTTTTAACAGAAAACCAGATTTTTCGTAAACAAACTGAGAGTGCTGGAGCTCTCCATGTGCGGTTTTTGGGGTGGTTTTTTTTTTTTTTACAATCTTCCCTAGGAGGAGCTGGCGGCGCTGAGAAGGAAGCTGGAAAAATCAGAGCAGGAGTGCAGCGAGCTCCGGCAGACCGCAGAGAACCTGGAGAGCAAGGTAGAGCCCAGAAAATCCTCTGCCGCAGCCCTGCTTGGAAATTAAGGTTTATCGGGACAAATACAACAGCAGGAGGATCCGCAAGGAGCAGAGGGCTGGGGAGGGGGCAGCGGCAGGGGACCTGCAGCTGGTGATGGTCCCCGGTGCAGGACCGGATGGCTGCGGTACCCGGCTGCAGCATCCCAGGGCCAGCATCGCTGCGGGTCTGTGCTGCGTGGGAGCACCCAGAGCAATGGGTACCCCAGGGTCTGCACCCATAGAGCAGCCCTGCTGCCCTGGGAATGGGCTGGACCCTGAGGTGTCCCCAGGGAAAGCCTCATCTCCCCTCCAGTGAGGGCAGGCGTCACCTCGCATTGTCACCAGCGCAGCGTAGGAGGCTGGAAAGCAGTGTGTCACTCCTGTCATCCCTCCTGCTGACAAACGGGTGTCATTAGAAGAGGGAATCACACACACACAGCTGTGTCGTGTTCTCGTTGCTCTCCCAGCCCTGCCCACCTCTGCAGCACCAGCAATGACTTGGTTTCATGGGACGGATGCTCACAGCCTGCAGTGGAAGTGTCCTGCCCGTCCCCTGGCTCCAAGCGTGTCCCCGCCGTGCGTGGTGCTTGCAGGGTGACAGCTGCTGGCTGCCCCGTTTGTGTGTCAGAGGGGACTCGGAGGCACATTGGGGACCACGTGTGTCCCCAGCCAGCTGCTGGTCCTGTGCGGAGTCCCCCTCGGATGCACAGGTCCCTGCAGGATGGCAGCCGGGGGTTCGTTAGGTGCTGGGCGGTGTGTTCCCGCTGGCCCTGCCACCTCCGCAGTCCCTCGCTCAGCCGCTGCAGCGGGACAAGCCGCGTCCACCTCCGCTTTGCAGAAGATGGAATTAATTCTCTGTGCCACGGGCTCCAGCAGCAGATGCTCTTTGCTGGGCATTGCTGTGGGAGCCTGGGTTCCCCCTCGTGGCCCTTGTTTGTNGTGTCACTCCTGTCATCCCTCCTGCTGACAAACGGGTGTCATTAGAAGAGGGAATCACACACACACAGCTGTGTCGTGTTCTCGTTGCTCTCCCAGCCCTGCCCACCTCTGCAGCACCAGCAATGACTTGGTTTCATGGGACGGATGCTCACAGCCTGCAGTGGAAGTGTCCTGCCCGTCCCCTGGCTCCAAGCGTGTCCCCGCCGTGCGTGGTGCTTGCAGGGTGACAGCTGCTGGCTGCCCCGTTTGTGTGTCAGAGGGGACTCGGAGGCACATTGGGGACCACGTGTGTCCCCAGCCAGCTGCTGGTCATGTGCGGAGTGCCCCTCGGCTGCACAGGTCCCTGCAGGATGGCAGCCGGGGGTTCGTTAGGTGCTGGGTGGTGTGTTCCCGCTGGCCCTGCCGCCTCCGCAGTCCCTCGCTCAGCCGCTGCAGCGGGACAAGCCGCATCCACCTCCGCTTTGCAGAAGATGGAATTAATTCTCTGTGCGAGGGGTGCAGCCACGGGCTCCAGCAGCAGATGCTCTTTGCTGGGCATTGCTGGTGGGAGCCTGGGTTCCCCCTCGTGACACTGGTTGGTGACGGTGTGCACTTGCCACGTCCCCTGAGGATGGGCGGTTGCTAGATGAGAGCAGTCAGGACACTCGGGTCGGTGCGGGATGGCTGGGCACCCCGGAGCCAGCGTGCACGGCGCTGCCCAGCCTGACCCCGTGTTGTCCTCCCCAGATCATCGACCTGACGACGGAGCTGTCGGATGAGCGGTACAAGGGCGATGTCGCCTGCCAGGCCCTGGACGGGGAGCGGGCAGAGCGGCTGCGGGCAGCCCGCGAGCTGCAGGAGCTGCAGGTAGGGGAGAGCCCAGCGCCCTGGGGCCGTGCTGGCGGTGATGCCGCGCTCCTGGCTGGACCCCAGTGCGTGGAGCCGGGTCGAGCTGCTCCCTTCCCTCCCCGGCTTTCCCCAGAGCAAACACGACCAAGTGCAGAAGAAACTGGAGTCGGTGGAAAAACAGCTGGAAGAGGCTCAACAGCTGGTGCAGCTGCGTGAGATGAAGATCAGCGGCTCTGGAGGAGGTGGGGGGTCCCTTCGGGGGTGATGCATGCCCTGGGCATCCAGCACGGGCACCCCACTGGTGCAGCAAAGCCTCTTGAATGGGCAGAAGCAGCTCTGCTCTTCCAGCACCGGCCACCCCAGCGTGGTTTTGGCACCACGTCATTCTGCATGGCTCATCTGGCAGGAGCTGGCAGCGATGGCTCTGTCGTACACGGCTGCACGGGGCTGGGGATGCAGGCAGGGATGCTGCTGAGGGGGCTGCTGGCACTGCCCGGCACTCCTGGCACCTCAAAGGGTGTTTGAAGCATGTTTTGGAGTGAGGAGGAGGCGGATGGGATGGCATGGGATGGCACGGGATGGGATGGCACGGGATGGGGTAGGGTGGGGTAGTATGGGAGGGGAAGGGTCATGCAAGCTTTGCCTAGGGCTGGGGTACATGTCCTACACGAGCTGGGGCAGCCCTGGGTGCACAAAGCAGAGCTGCACCCCACGGCGTTTGTGCCATACAGGAGCCACGGTGTCGTTGTGCATTCACCCATCCGACCCTGGCGTGGCCCCTGGGGCTGGTCAGGGCTGAGCACCCCCAGCACCTCTGGGTCTCTCTGTTCGCAGAGGACGAGTGGCAGATGCGCTTCGACTGCGCGCAGACGGAGATCGCCTTCCTGCGGAAGCGGCTGGCACAGCTGGAGCAGCGGCTGGAGGCTGAGCTGGGCGCCAGGACCGCCCTCGAGCAGAAGGCAAGTGCTGCTGTCCCCGGGCGCCGGGGGGGACAGGGACTCCCCAGGGTCACAGCGAGGAGCAGGGATGCTGCGGGACCTGGTCTCCTCTCCTTGCTCTCAGCCAGACGAAGCTTTGCAGGGCTGAGGCTGGGACATGCAGCCGCTGGCTGCTGATGCTCTCGATGTGGCTGTTTTCTGCTGCTTTGAGAGTGAACACCCCAAAGCTTCCTTCAAACTTAAAAAGTCACTTTTGCACCAGAACATGGCAAAATTGAGCCTCGATCAAGCGTGAGAGTGAGCGCAGGGTGGAAAGCTGCAGAGTGGGATGGGCTCAGCGGTGGGTCCTGGTGCTGATCTGGGTTTTGGATTCTGGACTGGGCTGTGCTCGCAGGATCTGCCAGGCAAAGCAAGTAAAAAAAAAAA
>VZTO01005987.1:0-20522 GCA_013400615.1 Syrrhaptes paradoxus | reverse complement strand
TCTGTGATTCTGTGATCTAATTTTATTCAGCGTCTTATCTCCATAGTATAAACTCAACAATAAGTTTTCATTCCTTTATCACCTCCAAAACTTTAATTTTTCCTCTTATAGCTTGATTTGACCTCTTCTATAAGAAGTTTCCCGTGGGAGGTTTCATTAGAGATTTGTACAAACATCATATACACCTTTCGTCAGACCTGAATTACACCAGTAGCTGACGGTAAGACTTAAATCCTTTCCAATCACTTCAGACAGCTGGACTTCCAGCAGATTTTTGTGCCACTAGTCTCAGAACAGATAACCTTCTTTTCTGGAACACATTTCATTTACGGCACTTCAGTTTTTGAGATTACAGAAAGATTATAAGAAATACAGGGAGAGACTTTTGTCCAAGACCTGTAATGACAGGACAAGGGCAAGGGTTTTAAACTGAAAGATGGTAGGTTCAGACTCCACATAAGGAGAAATTATTCACAATGAGGGTGGTGAGGCACTGGAACAGGTTGCCGAGAGAAGCTGTGGATGCCCTGTCATTGGAAGTGTTCAAGGTCAGGTTGAATGGGGCTTTGAGCAACCTAATTTAGTGTCCCAGATGTCCCTGCCCATGGCAGGGTGGGACTAGATGATCTTAAAGGCCCCTTCTGACCCAAATAATTCTTTGATTCTGTGTAGCAGTCTGATCTCTGGAGAGACGGTGGTGCTTATCTTTGAGCCATCAGCATATTTCATCCTCCCCATATCTGCTTTCCTTTTTTTCTTTTTTTTTTTAAGAAAAAAATCACTAATGATTCACATCGGCAAAATCGGTCCTAGGCTGATACTTACACAACTCCATTAGTGTTTATTACTTCATTTCCCCTCCCACCTTTTCTGACTGCTTTGTTAGAAATGCTGGACCTTCAGCTTCAGCTACCAGTTCTGTCAGAACTCTGAGATGAAGTAATAACTGTGCTCTACCCCAACTGTCTCAAGCTATCTGTCTTAGTACCTAAGGGATTTTGTACATTTATTTTCACTTTAGCGTGCTCCCTTTATTCTTTTCTTTTAAATCACTGCTGGTCTGGCTACATCTGAAGCCCTTTTGCTACAAGTTTTTCCTCTCAATTTAGAGTAACCAAGGCTTCGGTAGGAATTAGAAACAACTGATACAAAACATATCACACAATAGCATGCTTTGACATGTGAGAACATTATTTGTGTGCCATTTGCCCTAGTTTTATCAAGTTAATCTGTTTCTTCAATGTACTACCCCAGTCCCTTAACACTTCCCAGTAACTAAAGCATGTTGCTTGTTTGACATTGCCAAAATCTCCTCTAAAACAGCCCGCACACAAGCTGTTAAGATATGAAAGTGTTCCCACCTCTCTTGCAGCTTAAAAATAAAAATGAAAAACCTGAAGATTTTTCTAAATGGATGAGAAAGGTTGGTTACCTAGTAAAATCCATTTACCATCAGATTGTTTCTCAGTTTCAGTCTTCTTATGAATCAGACTGTGATTCTCTACCTTACAGACAGCTTACTCTTGAGATTTTCTGGCCAACTCTGGATTTCATCTTTCTAATGATGATAATGGCCAGTCTACTGTATTTCTAAAATAGAAAACACTAAAGAATGTTTTACTTCGATAAATGAACAGAATATCTATCATTCATACATTTTTTTGAAAGGCAGATCTCCATATACCCTCCTGATCTCTCCTTATTTCCAAGCTCATACCTATATAACCTACGTGCTCCTGTGGAGGGCCTATGAGGGTGTATTGGGTTTGTGTGGCAAGGTTTTGGCAGCAGGGGGGCTACAGGGGTGGCTTCTGTGAGAAGCTGCTAGAAGCTTTTCCCATGTCCAATAGAGCCAATGCCAGCCAGCACCACTGGCCAAGGCTGAGCCCATCAGCGACAGTGGTAGCACCTCTGGGACAACAGATTTAAGAACGGGAAGAAGTTGCTGCACAACCGCAATTGCAGCAGGAGATAAGAGTGAGAATGTGAGGAACAACTCTGCAGACACCAAGGTCAATGGAGAAAGAGGGGCAGGGCGTGCTCCAGGCACTGGAGCAGATATTCCCCTGCAGCCCATGGTGAAGACCATGGTGAGGCAGCTGCGCCCCTGCAGCCATGGAGGTAACGGTGCAGCAGAGATCCACCTGCAGCCATGGAGGTAACCGTGGGGCAGATACCCACCTGCAACCTGTGGAGGACTCCACACCAGAGACCAGGAAGAAGGGAGGGGTGGGAGAAGGAGTTTTTAATATTTGGTTTTATTTCTCATTATCCTACTCTGATTTGATTGGTAATAAATTAATTTTCCCAAGTCATGTCTGTTTTGCCCATGACAGCAATTGGTCAGTGACCTCTCCCTATCCTCTCTTGACTTGCAAGTTTTTTGTTATATTTTCTCTCCCCTGTCCAGCTGAGAAGGGGGAGTGATAGAGCAGCTTTGGTGGGCACCTGGCATCCAGCCAGGGTCAACCCACCAACAGAGGGGTTTGTTTATTAGAAGTGAAGGTAAAACTAGTTCCTTACAGTGCCCCATTAGAACTATTATTTGAACAAACATCCAAGACAGCCTTGGAATTTCAAATATGAGGGAAGAGCAATATTACAGGACTGGCCTGACTAAAGCAAAACTCTTAACAATGATCATGTCTGCAGAGATCTGGGTCTTTTTAACTACGTCCTCAGGGACAGCAAGCTGCCAGAGTGTCAAGACTGCAACCAAAAAACAGGCTTCGAGACATATCATTTCCTCATCTACTCACTGACAGATAGCTTAAAATATTTTCCTCTATATTCAGGATGCAGTGATTTGACACTACTGCAATCCCTAACAGTTAATCACATAAATTGTGAAAATAAAGATTTCATTATGGTCTAAGATCAGACCGGAAAATGCAAAATAAAATGGATGAGTATTTTCATTAATTAATTTTAAGATCCACGAAATATATAAGCTGTGAAAATTGATTCTGATTTGGTGCTCTCTAAAACATACAATGAATTACTAAGATAAGTAATGCTTCCATATGATGTTTTGTGAAACTTTACCTGCTAGAACTTCCAAACAGGCTGTCATGAACCACATGCTCACAAAACACTTTGAAATACTTTAAATCTACCTCTCCTATTGATTCTAGCTACCTGTTAAGGACCATTTAAAACCACTCTTCAATTCTGAGTTTTTGAGTTTCCTCTAAGTAAAATATGCCTACACGATGCAGACAGACACACAATGCATTGTGAACCCACAACAAAATGTGCAGCATTCTCTTAAGTAAATAATTAAGACTTTGTTTACTAACCATTACCTTTCTTATTTATGATCTGGACAGCATTCAGCAGCAGTGTTGTTAGTTTTCCCTTTAATCACACACTAGAAAATGAAATGCACTGCATTGTGGAAAGGTATCCATGATTGACTTAAACATTATAAACTGCCTTGAAATTCATATTTATTATGAAGGAAGACGTGAAGAATGAATGAGTGAATGAAATAAAAAAATGAATGAAAACTCAAAGCTATTTCTGGACTTTGCCCATGGTGAAGTTTTACCAGTGTATGGTTCTTAGAATATGACTGCAAATACTGTCTTTAGAGTTCACATGTAACCATTGGTTTTCAATTATTCAGTTAGTTTCTACAGAGAAAAGCTAGCTATTTGCCCTATATACTAAAACATACTGAATGTTTAAATGTGTCTATAGTTATATATTCCTAAATCAAGTTTCTCTAACAAATATCCACTCCTATACATATAAGGATCATCAGGAAAAGATGTCTTTCCGTGTGGCTGTGAGTAGTGAAGGAAGTTATTTTGCTTTTTGTAGGAGAATTTATAAAAAGTTTCTGTTGTGAAATTTGCAGGAACCTCTTGCTTAAGATGTACATCTCATTTGAATGTAGGAATATCCTAAGTCCAGCCGGTGGGCACCTGGCTGAACAGTCTATTTCAAACTCAGTCAATTTCAAATTCAACCACAACATTCTGTGTGTGGCATTTGTACCTACAATAATTTTGCTATGTAATGGAGAAAAGTAGCATCAAACTGATAAGTATTTGGTCTCAGAATTTTGCTTGCCTGCAAAATTTAGCAACATAAATCAAATAAAGATTGAAAAAAATATTGCACAGCCAGCAACTACAAATGCCTCCATCTGATCATTTTCAAATCTAACCACGGAACTTGTACAACATATGCCTCTGAAGAGTCTTGGGTCTCCTCATTAAACTTTGCAGGCTATGTTTCCCTGATTTGATGATATTAATATATTCACCTTAGAATCACATCTATTCCTACATTTAGTTTGTTGCCCAGCAGTAAAAAGAAAATATATCATAAATTTTAGAGAACATTGAACTTGCTGGTGTTGAGCAAGATTATCTTTTTCAATTACGTGTGATTTACTAACCTGCCTAATAGACAACTTCATTTCACAGAGATATCCTAAATCTTAAAATCAATTTTAACAACATATTAAGAACTCTCATTCTACTCTTTGACTTTTTTTCCTTTTTTCTCATGTTTTAAATACTTTCCCCTTCCCCAGCCATTTAATTATACGAAATCACAATCAAGACTCTTCACCAAGAGTCACTTTTTTCATCTCTCTGACAACCTTCAGAGCTGACGTCTAACCTCCCGACCAAGACTTCAATGCCACTAACTTGTAATTCTACTCTTTGCCTTCCATTGAATGAAAAAAAGAAACGATTGTCAAATTTACATGAAAAATTATTTCAATATGCGTTTATAATTTTAGAAATGCAATATTAACTCTAATATGAATTAAATATGCCAAATTTAAAAGTAATTTTGAAGTCCAGCTTTTATCAATTTGAACAAGAGCCAGCCACTTTTTAATCAAAACCATGTTAAATATTCATTCATGTTTCAGTGTGAGCACTTATAATAAAGTAAACCCTTCACTGTAACCATCAATATAGCCAAAGCTTTGAATAATCATAGAATCAATTTTATTGCATAATAGAGGCAAAATTTTCAGCCAATATATGCAAAGATCATATTACAATGATGGTTAGTATTAAGGGGTTTACATTAAAACACAAGTTATTCTTATATACAGTAAAGTAAAACTTAATGCAAAGCAAGGCTGTGACTACAAACAGTGTGACGATTAAGAGAAATAAGCCCATCTGGCTGACCCTACCATATTACAATATTTTTAATTTCTTATCAATAACATTAAAATAATGGGCAAGGCAGGACGAGAAAAGAAAATCTGTAGACTATTTCCTTCTTAATTATCATAGAATCATTAAGGTTGGAAAACACCTCAAGGATCAACAAGTCCAACCGTCAACCCAACACCACCTAACTCACTAAGCCAGGTCCCTAAGCACCACATCTACACGTTTCTTGTAATATTAAGATTACAGTTCTCTTCTAGTAGAAATATTAACACAGAGTTTTTAAGACAGCTTGCATAAGTTTGTCTTGTTATTTGTACTCAGTACAGACCACTACTACTAAAAGACCCGATTTTTACAAGATAATTAAGGTCAATCACTTCAAAATATCAAGAAAAACATCACAGGGGAAACAGAACTCGCATTACATCTTGGATTATTTGAAACACATAACACTTTTCCATGCCTGTAATAGCTGAATAGGAAATACATTCTAGCACCAAAAGATAATTTTAACTACAAAACACAATGTCATCTTGTCTAAACACACATGTACACACACACACTCTTCATTGTCCAGACATTCCAAGAACTCGTTATTACTCCCACCTACCCAACAGAAAAAAACCAATCTTTTAAATCCTTCTACATCCCACATACTAATAAAAGCAAAATAGCCTATATTGCCATGGTATACCTTCTGGAGGGATGCTGTAGTTTTTCCCATGATGACTGCAGGTAGGGCTACCTGGCTACAAAATTGTGAAACCAACTACTAAAGATTTAACTGCTAAATATTTGAAGTTTTGGTTAATTAAAATAAAATAAAATTTCTCCAGTGTTTTTTTCTTTTTCTTTTTTTTGCTTTTGTTTTCAAGTAGCATCAGGCATTTAATCAAAATGTCCTTTCCAATAATCTCCACAGTGAGCTATAGCTTCTACATGGAGATGTTTTTTTGTGTTATATGAAATAGATAATATAAGCAATAGTAATTTCAGACTGAGAAAATATTAGACATAAAAATAAAGTGGACTTATGTAAAACTACTATTTTCTGCCAACAGAACTTTCATAAAAGACATAACATATATAGTTTGTGGCAAACCAAGTATTTGAGATCCCATGGGATCTCCCTTTCCCTGCTTTACTTAATGCAGAAAATTAACATGTAGGACATAATCAGCCAAGAGATTGGGCTTCAAAAGATTTTGCAGTTATGAGACAGAGAATATCAGAGTTTTGTCTGGTGTTCATACATTCTGCAAACTAAAGTAACCGGGATTCTTTAACTGAATTAAGCGACAACCTGAGAAACTGCCAACTCCACAGGCAACCAGATTTTATGGTGAATCAGTGCCACGTTCTCATTGACCAACTAGTACATAGAAGTACCTATGAATACGACCATTTAGGCAAGAATACCAGATACAATCCTATGACTCCAAAAGCCTCTTTTACAAAGAAAATAGTGGAATTTGGCATGAAAAGAAAATAAGAAGACGAAAACCAAGAAAACATGAAAAGAAAGATTACCATTTTCATCCTTAAGGCGATCACCCACGCAAAAGTGCCAAGGGAAAATTTCCAGAGACAGAGCCCAGGCTACAAATGTGCTGAAGGTCAATGGCTCTCCACAGAACTGAGATGACTCTCAAGTGACCTGTCTGAGCTCACAACATGCACCTGACACAAACCACTCGTTACACAGATGAAGACCAGGCCAACCATAGCCAAAGCCAGGCAAACAAGCAAGTGCTACCAAATCTTTGAATCCTCAGAAGAACAGAGGCCAGATAAGCATTATTCTGGAGGCAGATGATTATGGTTAAAGTCTGACATGCTCGCAACAAACAACTTTAAACTTTAAACAGTTTTAATCTTCTCATCTATAAACAAAGTGCCTTCAAGTTTTAACATAGGAGTTGAGGATGGTCCACATGCTTGAAAAAAAAACAAGCTTTTAAAAATTTAGACTAGAGTCTGGGGTCATTTTAGTTTTAATAGTTAACACAGACCATAGCAATAGATCAATGTTCTTTAGAATGTGTCCTCTGTAGGTCATCAAATTAGTTAAAATAAGGAATACAGAGATAAATTTGTTTTAAAAGCAAAAGTGTTGAGAACAATCTTCTGATGAATTGGAGACTTTCTGAAACTTGTAGCTGACACAGAAATGTTGAGGATAAATCATCCCATGTTCCAAAGCCTCTGAACAAGCCTTGTTAAGACTCTCAGACTGAAGCCACATTATTGAGACTCTTCAAAATTAAATTAACTCAAAATTTCATTGTTGGAACATCATTCTAAATGCAAAATTAAGAGAAATTCTTCTTCCTCGCTACACAGAATAACAACTTTTTCTATACCTAAAATGTTAGTAAAGCAAATGCCCAGAACATGACAACAAATATACCACAAAGTATATTACAATTCCATATGAAAATATTTCAGAGAAATTACTTCAAAAGCACACACTATCAGGTAAAGGGAAAATTAAGCAGCAGCCACCTCTCATACACCGTAAATTACAGGAAAAAGTGTGCACTCAGGTTTCATATTTACTATCACTGAGCAGTGATACTTAAAATAGGTATCAATTTTACATTTCTCTTCAGCTAAGTAAAATATCTAAAGGAAAATAAAAATCCTATCAAATTCTTCTGTATCATAGATTATCAGGAAACAAAACCATTCTCATTCTCATGCTTCTAAAAATTACAAGCCAGTATATCCTCTAAAAAGATCATCAGTAGATTTTGACATTACTCACCCCACTGGAGAGGAGCCAATTGTAGATGCTCCAGGACCAGCTGATTAAGAACGCCTTCCACACTTGCCTCCCCTTCACGCTTCAAGGAAGGGTAAATTGGAATTAAGGAAAATTTTGTTTCAGCGAGAAAAAGAGCAGGTACTATGTACAACTTCTATTACTGCAAATCAAAACGGCAAGCTAGCAATTCATTAAAGGTTAATGTTACATATTTGGTTTATTAACCTACGAACTGGCTAACAATAATAATTAGAGCAGTTGGCATCTTCAGAATATAAACATTTAATTCCACTGAGGAGTGTTAAATATGAAGAGGCAAAGGTAAAATGTATCTGAACCAAAGTAAAACACAAGGGGAAAAAAGTCTGGAAGCTGTAAAAATGCTGAACCTGTATCTGCGTGGTGCAAGACCAGAATTCAAAATGACAAATTAAGAGAAACCTAAAACCAAAAAGGATAAAATTTAATAAGGCAATACAAAACAGAACAAATGTGGGCTAGGATAGCTTTGAATACTGACTCGGTACCAGTTCTGCAGAGATACAGGGACATCAGACAATGCAGTGACAGTGTCGTTACTGAGGGCAAACATCATACCAGAACTGCACAGGTACATAACCTGCGAGCCTCCCATTCTGCTCGCTCCTGTATAACCTCAGTAATAAGCTTGGACTGAAATGAGAAAAAATTAGGAAATTGTTCTTGCTCTATGGACAGTGAGACACTGGAATAAACTGTTGGGTAAAGCAGAATCTCTATTTTTAAAGGGCTTCAAAACAGTTTACTTAAGTGCTAACATGAAAGTTTAGGAAATATTCAATGTAACACAAGGAGAGTATTTCCCATTTAAACAAATGAATAATAATTTCACCTGTGATACATCAACCAAGACAAAATGTATTTTTTCTTTTTTCTAACTCCCTGCCTTCAGAAAGGCACTAAATACAAAGGGCTTTGAAGCACTTAAAAATGTCAGCACCATCTTGTATTTGGCCACAGCTGCGTTCAATGGCTTTGGTATGATTTTGTACCACAAGAAGCCCCTACCTGGGCTAGGCTGAGAAGAAGAAGTGGAGGTGAAGAAAGCACAGCTCCTTCACAGACACACAGACAGCATGTGAGCTTCTGCGGACTTACACTATAACTCCTCTGGCAAAACTTCGATTGTCTGTACAGCTCTGCTCATGCTTTCCCAGAATGGGAGGATCACACAAAAACAAAATTCAAGAGAAAGGCGGGATCCTCTCTGAGACTTGACAACACTCCATTTCCAACTTTGTAGTCTTCAAATGAAACAGCCATAGGTGAAGTGGTGTCACACTTTTAAAACCTAGACTCCTAGCAAGATTGATCCAAATTTCAGTCGACAATTCCAAAAGTGCTGGACCGATCTTTCTCAAAAATAGATTTAAAAACCATAGAAGAATCTATGAACTTTCAGAAACAGCTCCCAAATGTGATCAGTTCTTTTTCCACAAAACTCTGGAAAAAAAGGCCCATCATCTGGCTGATAAAGTATGTTCTCATCTGTGTCATTTAAAGAAAATTAACAAGTACTGCAGATAACTAATTTCTACCACAAGATGTAATTTTAAAAGGCTCTCCAGCATATTTAAGAAGAAAAGTCTTGAAACCTCAGATTAAAATGAGATCTAACAATTAGTGACTGATATCCAAGAGCTCAAGGAGATGACAGAAGAGGAAAATCAATATATCTTATAGCATTCCTGCAATTTTAATTTTTTTAATAATCTTCATTGTCCCATGAAAAATGTCTTAAACAGCTTTTTTTTCCTAAAAAGGCTACAAATTAAGAATTCATAAATCCCAAATAGTCTGAAAGCTGTAAACACCATTAAAGAAAAGGATCTATTTGGAAAACTGAAGGTAGCAAAATACTACCTTGGAAAAACATGGCTGCTGAAAAGTAAGACCCAGGACAGCTGCACAATTTCCTGGAATAATTTCCCTAAACTAAATTATAGGACGGAGAATACATAATTTGCATTACTTCACAGATACAACAGATAAATAATTCTGTTATCACATCTTTAATGCCAGGAATATAAGTGAGAGAAAGCACTAATAGAAAGGCAATATTTAAAAGAAGTTTTAAAACAGAGCGGATGCCATTAACTGCAATGTTAAACTAACTTAACTATAATTTACATACAACTGGTTTACAGTGTTGCCTGGAATATTACAAATTTTTACTGCTTAAAGCTCCACGGAAAGCTTAATGTCTCAGATACCATTATAAAATGACTATAAAACAGGTGCTTCTCCATATTTATCATTGGTAAATGCTATCAAAGCAGATCCATGTATTCATAAGGAAAACACATTTTGCAAATTCAAATTCAACACAACTACAGATTATTTCTGAAGCCAACTGCTACTTAGATTGGGTGTACAAAGTACGCATAGCGATACCTCAACTAATAAACAACGACATACCTACATTTCTTAAATCCTGTGTCCAGTTTTGTTCCCCAGTTCAAGACAGGGAAATAAAGGACAAAATTCCCTGGAGGTTTACCAAGATGATTACAGGGCTGAAGCACATAAAATACTAAAAGTTGAGAGAACAGGGTTTGTTTGGTCTTGAGAAGAGAAGGAAGGCTATGGAGGAAATTTATTGCTGTCTATTACAGTGGGAGGGCATAGAGAAGATAAAGCCAGACTTTTCTTGGAGGAGCACAGTCATACAAATAAGGGCAACGAACAAGTTGCAGGGCAGGGTGTTATACGAGACCTAACAGGTTCCTTTCAATCTAAATTGTTCTATAATCAATGCAACCTCACTGTCTTCAGATCACTGCACTTAAAGACCTGGCAGCACCAGTGGCATTCAGTGCAGCATTCAGACTGCCCCACTGGTATGGCAAAAAAGACTGACACATAATGTAAACTCCCAGCTTGCACAAACCGATGCAGAAGACATGCTTTACCTTGCCAAAAAATCTCCAAAATACATTGTTTTCAACCAGGACCCAAAATCTTACCCACAGAGTTCACTAACCAACTAGTCCAGCTGAAGCTCTTCTGCCAAACAGACTCAAAGACAAAAATCACTGAAGTTGACAGAAAAGCTCGGTATAGTTGGGTTGGTCTAACCATTCCTAATAGACACGAATAGCACAGAATTTCGTGTAATTGATCTTTGTCTCCTGACTATATATCAGGCAATTATACAAAATTGCTTATTATAGTGCAAATACAATCTGAACATTGTAGCAAACTCATCACCTTGGAGATGAAAAGCAACCAAATTATGCAGTAATAAAATGTCAGAGGAAAAAGAGAAAAGCTTAACTCAAGAGTTTGCCTATTTTCTAAGACAAGCCTTTAGAATTCAGTGAAAGCAAAGTAGCTGGAACAGGGTTTGCCAATATACCATTTCATTCTTAGCTCAAAGTCAAACCTGACAAAAGACAAAAGTGTAAGATCCTGAATTTAAAATTCATTGAAAAAAAAATTGCAGATAAATTGAAGTACAGANGCTACACTCCCTGAAGAAGAGTCCCTCCCAGTACTGAAGGCTGCTCAAAGGTCTCCCCAGAGCCTTCTCTTCTCCAGGCTGAACAACCCCAGCTCTCTCAGCCTGTCCCTGTACGGCCGGTGCTCCAGCCCTCTGACCATCTTCGTGCCCCTCCTCTGGACTCTCTCTAACAGGTCCAGGACTGAAGCAGTTGACTTCCAGTTTCCACTGCAACTATTCACACTTGGCAATTGAAGACATTTTCATATGCACAATCAAACGAATTTCAATGGGCGCCTCAGAGCCAATGAACACACAACCACCAGATGCTGTTTGAGAGAAATAAAAACTAAACCTTCATTTTTCACAGTAGACACTTCTATTCCACGTTTCTTTAGCAGCAGATTGTATATGATATAAACTATTTCATACTGAAAATCTGAACGACAGTCAAATGAACTAGTTATTTCCCCAGGGAAAACTTTGGTCTTTTATAGTATCTTGATTGTTTAAAGTGTAGCTGAGTACCCACAATTATAACACAGCGCGTTATCTAAAATGTACTGCTTAAAAATACAACAGATTGTAAAAAATAGTTTTTATCTTCATGTTTTTTCTTTCTGCTATGCAACATTCCACATCTTGCATCCTTCTAAAAAGATTTTTTTGCAACAACTTATTTCTCAGTTCCTCTGCAAATAAATACAGGTGGAAGCATTCACGCATTCCTAAACAAATTAGCAAATATTCATAAATAAAAATTACACTAATGAAAAACAAATTTAAATTATTAATGATCCCAGTTTACTTACAGCATTAGCATTAGTCATATTTTAAGCTTTCTGCTTGATTATTATTGTGGTACTTCATTATTAAAACTAATTAGATGCAGTTATTGAGGTTCTTACCTAACCATTAACTTTTGCAAACAATTGTTGACGTAAGAAGCTACATGGAAATGTAGAACTCCATCCAACTAAAGTATTTCTAAGAAAACTTCTACTGATGTACAAAAGTTCCACAACACGCAATATTCTCATAACCAAAGATTCATAATTATTATCAAGATGAAGTCATCAAAAGCTGAACAGACAAACAGAAAAGTAAATTTCAATAACAGTTATCAGTGGTTTGCTGTCAAGCATATCAAATGAGATGAGTCAAGCTTCTCCCATTTCATAATAATTTCAAAACTCTTATTGTCTATTTAGATGATAAAATACAAAAACATTTACGAAATTTATGTATTGGGAAAAGATGTCAGTGTTCACAAACCTAATAAATGAGTGGAGCTTATGAAGATCAATTAGATTAAATTCAATGAAGAAAAGTTCCGAGTATCAGTCAGGAAGAAATCAACAAATCTATAAATGGAAGTAAGGAATAATTAATTATTCAGTCAGTTACGCTGGACTGCATGCAAAAAAAATCAATCAGGCATGGGACACCTGCCAAACAAGTCAAGGATAGTTCTCAGTGCAAGCATCACATCTGAAACAGGGAATGTATAGCTTTTATTCTATGAGAAACCTCACCTGAAGTTTTGCTTCCAGCTGTGGATCCCACATATCGAGAAAAATATAGCTATACTGCAGAACAACATCAGCAACATGACTGAAAGAAAATGTGCTTTGAAAAAAAACTTGACAATTAGGTTTAAATATAGAAAAGAAAAAAAGCAGAGGAAGGGACACAGAATACAATTTTCCGAAATTGTACAAAAACAATGCAAATAGGACAGGCTTCAAAAAAAATCACAAAAATTAATGTTGAAGTAAGAAAAAATTGTCTAACTATTAGAAAAGTTAAAAATGGGACTTGATATTTAAGGCAGCACTGGAAGTCTCATGTTTTAAAGGTTGTTAGGGTCAGGTTTAGAATATTTTCAAGAAAATTACTCCAAAATGTTGTCTCATTTCCCTGAAATAGCAATTCTTTCACAGTACATTAGAAAACTTCTCTGGCTGCAATCAAACCTGGGGAGAGCAGGAGACAGGGGAAGGAAATGGAGTTTAGTTTTCAGCAGTCATTCTCTGACCCAGCCCACTGCGTGGCTGCACAAATCACAGAATAATTTATATTGAAAAGCAATACCAGAGTCATTGTCCAATCCTGCGCTCAAGGCATGGAAAAAATTGAAATTGCATCAGGTTGTTCAAGGCCTTGACCAGAATTTTTCAGTATCTTCAAAGACATACATTTTACAGCACCTTGGGACAACCTGTTCCACTATTTGAGCACCCTCACCATGAAATGGATTTTTCCTAGTACCTAACCAAAATTTACCTGGCTGCAACTTGCTCCATTCACCTCAGGACACACCTTGCTTGAAGAGTCAGGTGCACCTTATCGACTGCTGCAACTCTTGGGCTTTGAGAAGGTTGCCTCTGGGGGTCTGTCAGCTCTCTCAGACCCCTGTGTTCCTAAACGAAGCCTCCTGTGCAATCCTGACTAACAGTTCCCCCAAAGTCTCCTCTCCTAAAGTCCAGAGTCATTATCCTGATACTTGCTTTCCTCTCTTTCCTTGGAATATTAAACTCCACCATCTCAGGGTGACTGTAGTCAAGACTGCCATCAAACTTCACCCCTGTAACTGGATCTTCCTTATTTTCAAGTAGCAGAACCCACATGGCACATGCCAAATCAAGCCATAAAGCACCTGTACACAAAAAAGTGTCCTTAGTATATTCCAGAAATCTCCTCATCTGGAGGACTTCTTTCAGTTGTTAAAGTCCATCCAGCTTTGTTTCTTGATGGCAGTGGTCTGTAACAAATGCATGCTGCAACACCTGATTGGACAACTCTGTTCTTGATCCAAAAGCTTTCAATCGGCCCATCACTCACTTCCTGACAATTCCTTGTGCACTTCGTCATCTCAGCCCAACAGAATGGTCTGGGTTGGAAAGGACCTTAAAGATCGCCAAGTTCCAACCCCCTGCCATAGGCAGGGACACCTTCCAGGTGCTCAAAGCCCAGGTTGCTCAAAGCCTCATCCAGCCTGGCCTTGAACACCTCCAGGGATGGGGCATCCACCACCTTCCTAAATAATCCACATGCACCAGTGAGTGCTCTGTTCACGTCAACTACCCACTATATCTCTGAAATCCCAACGACACCAGAGCTCTGCGACTGCACTCTGACCTCTAATTCCTCCTCCACATGCTTTTGCTAGTTCAGCTGTAACCATCTGACATGGGCTCTTGGTCACACCTCAGGGCAGATCTGGTGACCCTAACCCATCCCTTTCTCCTGCCTGTGCTGCCCCCTTCTTGCACTGCTCTACAGGCTTTGGGGTCCATCCTGCAAGGTACCAAGTTCAAAGCCAGACTCATTAGACTAGTAAGTCTGTTGGGAAAGATGTTCTAATCTCAGTTCATCAGGAGGGTGACAAGAGGCACCCAGAGCTAAAGGACAGGGCAAGACTGTTCATTAAGCAGCATCAAGAGTTATGACAAACTAAAATAAACCTAAAACTGAAGCATAGAAAACTTCTTCATGCCACCCCTAGATGAACTGTTCCGTGCTTCCTATGAAAAATCCCTTCTGCCATCTGAACACTGATAAATCTTTGCTTATTCTTCTAAAAATGAGGATTGCCTGCATGTGACCAAATTCTCTAAAATAATTCTGAACATACTTGAATTTCTGAAGTCAAAATGTGGATGGCACAAATAAATGGAATACTCTGAAGAGTATAATAATCTATGGTGGGTCTCACACAGAGCATGTAAAGACCACAAACAGAAGTTCAACTTGCCCTTCATCTTCCACTTGGGGAACATAGTGTTTCTTAACTCAAGATTTTGAAGTCAGGTACACTGTATCAGTAGAAAGATGAAAATCCTCAAGCACTCAGCAACAGACACAGCACTCTAGAAACTTTAAAGGACACTTAGTACAGATGCCTTGATCCATGAGTCAGAATGCATAGAAGGACCCTGAAGAAAATATAAATTTTATTTTAAAATATTCAGAAAAAAAATAAGAGAAGCATAATTTGAAAATATTAGCCACCTCAATACCACATGTGCTCCCTCTGTTGAAATACTGTTAGAACAAACCCCAGTTGTTAAGCTGATACCAGATGCCCTCTAAAAGATGCTAAAAAACAAGACAGAGTGTTCTTAATTTCAATGATCTCAATACACCTGTAATCTCAAAGATACACTCCATTACACTACTCCAGAATTTTTCTTAATTGAAATGGCATGGCAGTAAGCTTCCTCATAAGAAGGTCTATTTTCCTAATTTCATTCTATCAAAGATGTACAAAGGTTGAATTGAATAATATGCTGTGTTGTCTTCACCTCTTGACTTCAGCCCTCCAAAAGTATATGAAAATTGAGCATTTTTACAATAGTTTCATTAATGAAGCACAGAGATTCTCCAAACCCTGAATATTTCAATGGAAAGCAATGGAAAATGGAATTGCCATACTGGAAAATACTTCTGGTGATCCTCAAGACATACAGATACAACCTGAAATCCTCATCCTTTGTGAACTATTTTTGTTTCACAGGAGTTTCATATCACTAAATTTTCACTGCAGCCAATGTAATCCACAAACTTAAAATCTGAAGCCTTCGTTTACGTGATGGTTTCATCACGTATCAACCAACACAGTGAGAACATTAAAGGAACTGCAAGCTAACTAATATAGCCCCTCCTTTGTAAACAGTGTAAGATTACTTATAACAAAACTGTCTGACCTGTGTTCTCTAAAATACACAGTCCTCTTCTCACGCATATACTTAGCAGAGAACGGTTAAGCTGGAGAGATCGAAGTAGTTCAAAGATGCTAGACACCAAAGAGATCACTTGGTCTTACCATTCAAAAGATTTGCGAAAATGCTTTCTCTAGTAAGAAATATAAGTAATTATATTCCTCTGTACTTTTGCAAATACTTTTTATCCCTTGGCTGTATTTAGGCTGGCTTCTCAAGGAAAACAAGGCTTACGCAGTGAAGCTATCCATCCATTTCTCAATGTGTCTGTGCATCAGTGTGTCTGAAATAAACTCTGCTGGACAGGGACAAATTACTCAGTGGGAGTACAGATGTCTCAGAAAAACAGTTTCTCAAACTTAGCAGAAGTGAAAGGATAATTTCTTGTTTACTGGTTCCCGTCTAAATGTTGCTTTAAGAAATAAAAGGATGAGAAAGACTGACTCTGGTTGGGACATGAAATCTGGAAAACAATGTACACATTTCTTCAACAATTTTTAAACACGTTCAAGTCATTGCCTTTCATTAGAATAGTTTCAGTTCTAGGAACAGAGATAACGTTAATAACTAGTCTTAAAAACACAGAAGCTAACAGTTACACTCAATTTAACACACAAAATCCATGCATTGTTCCACTGATTTTCTATGGTACTGACTTACATGTCAGCCATGATAGTTTTGGTATCAAAATTGGGTTTAAATACAGAACACAGAATGGGTGTAAACAGTGTTGCTCAGCAACAGAAATGAATGAGGATGTATTTTTACACCCTGACAAAATTATTACAACTACGCATTCAATTACAGCATATGAATTCAACGATGCTATGAAAGAATATTTATATCTTTCCATAACACAGAAATTCTCTAAGTGAGTTCTGGTTAAATATTGACCTTTTTTTTGCATAAACGGAACTCTCTCTGAAATGTTGCTTAGGGAGCCTGGCCAGAGCCAGGTATTAGGAACCTCGTTTATGACCCAAGTCTTGCCTTTGACTAATGCTGGGCAACTAGTTTAAAAAATTAGTTATTAAAAATCAGTTCAGATCACTAAATAAAAGTACACCTGAAGGTACACAAAGACATCCCGTTAAATATTGACCGATTTGACTGCCACTCTTCACTCATTTCCTGCCATCCATGATCATGTGAATTTGAGGACAATGTGAATGAAAAACATAAATCTCCTGGAAGATGTTAAGTATCAACACATGGCTTGGGGGGGTTGTCGGCTGCACAGAACATTTCCCTAATGAAAATCATGAAAAAGGGTATTTTTGACAAGCCAAGAACAAGATTTTTTATAGAAATTAAGAAATTTACAGCAACATCATTGGTTTATTTTAACTGAATGTACAACTGAATGTAATTTCTTATTAATAATCATAAAGCAATATTTTATTGCATTTAGAATGATGATGGAGATTTTACGTTTAGGATGACTAAGTCCTTTCTGAGCCTTAAAAAGGCTACCCAAGATTAAGTATATTACTAAATCTGTAAAGAGGACTTGGAAATAAACTATTCTAATATGTTCTGATTTGCTCCAAATTAATTAAATATCTGAAAACTCCCTAAATCCAGCTTCATATATTTCTTAATGATTCAGTTACTCAGTGTGAGGGAGAAAAGAAAAATTTGACCCTGTAAAACTACTACTCATCAATCCTAACTGTATTTCTTCAGTTCCCTTAGTTGAGAAAAACACACAGGATTTGTGGCAGGCTCAATGACTCAGAAAAAGCCATTATAGTAAGACCCGAGCATCATCTAAATAATATACAGCACAATTAACCTTAAACAGTCTATAATTATGATAAGCTTCATAGTTCTAATTACTTTACTTTTCAGTTACATGGCTGTAAAATGAGTTGAATTATAAAATAAATGTGTCATAGGGCAGCTATTTATATATTCTTAAAGCAACTATTTATGAAAGGATATAATTTTCCAGCAAATATCCAGCTTGCTGTTAATCTCCAGACCTTTTGCTTGTTGCCTTTCGTCTTCCAGCTGCTTTGCATTTGCAAACTGTGTGCCATCAGCAGGGGATTCTGGGAAGCTCTCAAAACTGAACTTGTCAACTTGGATAGCCATACTGTATCAAAGGGAAAAGAAAGAGAAAAAACACAGGATCTTTACTATAGCAATTTTACACATATTACTTATGCAGAAAATACAAAAAGCTGTGAACCAAGCACTACAATATGAGTACATTTGTCTCAGTGGCATCTAGTCTGTATGCTAATAATATATAAGCCACTATATTTATGCTACTGAAAACAGAGGTCTAAGTCTATTAAAGATGGTAAGATTTCTTAAAAAATCATCAATCAACATCTTAATGCCTTTGTGAGTGGTACACAAGACATCTCTTTGGCAGTTGCAACCAGTCACTCCTATTGTGGTTCTGCAGAGGTTTATCTGCCTTCACTCTTGGTATATAAATGCTTCTGGTGTGCATAAGACTTGCTGAAAAAAAGCAACAAGACTGGGCCAAATGCTGATGAATGTACTATTTAAAGTAGTTTATTAATCCCAACCTACACACAGGTGAAGCAAAATATTACATAAAAGTGACTCCTGTATTGAACAGTAACATTTCTGAACAAATTCAGAAAGCCATTTGCCCTTCATTGGTTTTACAAGCCAACTTGCGAAATTTTCCTTTAAAAATTTCCTTACAAAACTCAAGAAGGAAAGACAAAATAACCACAGGACTAGTGCCTGAATGTGGCCTTTGTATTTTCCTTTAAGAAGATATTTCCATCCTAATGAACTATAGGCAATATTAATTTCAATATCATAGTACAATTCTTTGGTAGTAAATGGTTAAATAATTGCTTTATTAAATGTACAGTAAGGCATAAAAGCAAATTAAATATATTACACTATAATGGATACTAAATACTTCTACGTTAAACTAGAATCACTAATCTAATATAAAAGGGAACTTCGACCAGCCCACATCATATGAAATGTGCTTATAGCACATCTAGCATACTGTGCTGCCAAAACAGCTTTAATATCCTGAACTGCCTGAAATAGAAAAATAATTAGGGAAGAATTAAAACATATTGCTCTTGAGATGACTTTGCACTTAAGGAAAACAGAAGACCAGGCAACAGCTTTGAAAAACATTCATGGTGAAATGTAACTACAATCTAAGGAGGGGTATGGGAAGGGCATTTCACAAAAACCATAGGATTACTATTATTTCTTTATCCATTTCTGCATATAAAGAGGGAAACATATTCCATAAATGTTGCCAAAAGGAAAACAATAGTAAGAAATGTCAACAAGGGCTTTGAAATCCCTCAACCAGAAGAGATTTTCTGTAATTAGCGTTAATTTAAGAGAATCTTGACCTCAAAAGAAACAGAGAAAATACACGGCAATTACAACAACAAGGACCAATCTCAAGCTTATGAAGTTTACTGTGGAAAGATGAATTCTGACAGGCCCATCACACTTCACCCTGAGCAAAAACTGACATCTCAGGAGAAGCTGTTAATATTACACAACTAACTTCATCATTAAGAAGTACAAATACAGCACTGAAACAAAGGTGGCACGACGACTATTTCTATAAGCTACCCCTTCTGCAGACTGCATCTTGGCTGATCTTTACACTTAAAACTCAAAAAAAGGCAGAGGAATGAATCTATTCCTCTCTAAGGGGTGTTTTTGTTTTGGCTATTTTTTCCTGAAGCAAGATATCATTAGAGTTCCTGATTTGCGTGCAAAGCCCATCAAGTTCTGGGCATATAAAAAAGCTAAAATGAGCCACAAAAGTGTATCACGGTAACCACAGGAATCAAGCCAGAAATAAAGAATGTAATGAGAAACACCTAGAAACAATCTGTAGAGTGAATTTTAAAAAATATATATCAGGCCTGAAACGATGACTAGCAACATCAGTTCCTACTGGTATTGAAGTTCGATTTGATTCTACAAAAAACCAGTTAGGCTTCCTGGAATTTGGATGGGCAATGTATGTGGAAGACACAGACACAACTGGAACATTATAAATAATTTTTGCCTTTGTTTCCAAGATTACTTCATCACCCTGTGGTACACAAGCAGACGCAAACCCAGTACGTTATTTCTATTATATACACAGTACTGCTTAAATTCTCACATAACTCCTCATTGTTAGTTACCTATAGTCCTATTTTGACAAAAAATTACCTTAGCTTCTGAACAGTCAGACACATTTAGAAACCATCTCCCAACAGAATTGGAAAACAGCTCTCCTGTATTTATTGTGTCACATTTTTCTAAATGAATGCTATATTGGAAAAACACTCCTTCCTAACAATATTTAACATTTAATTGGGGGCATTCAGATTGCATTCTTTTTTTAATGGATCATTCCTGACAATATCGTAATTTTTTTT
>VZTO01005986.1:98873-114403 GCA_013400615.1 Syrrhaptes paradoxus | reverse complement strand
CATTCCTTTGCCATCTGTGGTGACAGGGCATATCTGTGCTTAATTTTGGCTACTGTTATGCAATTAGTATCTTTCTGCTGACTAACCTTACACAGCAAGTGCTACAACAATGCTCTATAAGCATTAGAACAAAACTTTTATACATTGGCATATACTAATAAGGTAATACATCGCATATGTAATAAATATGTATACATATTAGATATACTGTTAGCTTGTGAGGTTCATCTATAGGTCAGCTTTGGTTCAGGGCCTCACTGCTCACACCCTAGTATTTCAAAAGGGCAATTATTTCTCCAAAATACTTTTACTTCTAACTCCGCTTCAAAGCATACACAACTTCTGAGCTTCCTGCACTTAGAAGAAATACTGGTATTTAAGGATTATATATTATATATTACATTATTATATACCAAATAACTGGTATTTAACGATTTTAGACTTATTTTCATGACCTGCAGCTTAGATATTTTTAAAGGGTAGTCTCAATTTTACTGCCCTGTTTCAAGCTTTAGCATCAGCTAGCAATATATAACCCACAGGGTCACACAGATCCTGTTAGGTACAGTATTACAAATGTCAGCTTCTGAAACAAGATCTGTCTCTAATAGATGCATTGAAATGTGAATGCTACATTAAATCTATTCTTTCAATAAATTAGGTTGATATTTAATTCTAAAACCAAGCAAACAATAAAGAGAGAAGAGAGGCCTTTGACTAAACAGTAGCGCTATGAACACAGGAACTACATCTGGAGAAAGGAAATCTCTAACATGAATAAGAAAAACAAGTAAATCATCTCTCTTAATAGAAGTATTTCTTTGAATTGCTGTTTCACTTGGTGATACACATAAATGTCTCCCTAATACATTCTCTAAAACGCTTCCTACTTTACTTGATAATCAAGTATATTTTCTCCAAACATAAACAGAACATATCACATTACAGATTAATGAAAAAAGAGAAAATGAATCTCATGAGTCTCATGAGACTAACGTAATTCATTAAAGTACTCACTAATGCTATTCATTAATGCACACTTACCTATCTTCTTTTGCATTTTTTTCATTTTCTCCATAAAGAAGAAGAGAAAGACCATCGTCTACAGCAGCAATCCTTCCCAAAATATCTGCTACATCAACTAAAGTGGTTTCAAGACACCTTATATACACCTATTTGTAAGAAAAAAAAGAGATTAAAAGAAAATAAGTTTAAAATTCAGTGCTTTTATGAAAGCTGTTTATTCAAGTCTGGCTTATGTACGTAGAACCTGAAGGTCACCTTTCTGATGATGACTGCTTAACAAAATCAGGGAACAGCCTATTTTCAAACGCCATCACATAGAAATCTTCATCACAAATGGCAGTAACTGTTACTTTTAATGATTATGGCAGAAGTACAATGTCTGTTCTCAATATCTGTGCAGTCATTTCTAAACTCCTTTTTATCTTTTCCCACCATGAATGTGGAAAGGCTCTTGATATGCCACCTAGGGGTATAAGAACAATACCTGAATCAAGGTGAGAAACATGCTAACTCTGTCATTGCTGCATATGCACTGGCAACTCTTTGGCTACAAATGGAACTCCAGTTCCCAAGATCTTCTGCATCCACCTCATTTCAAGGCTGCAGTAGGCCCAAACAGCCATTTGCTTCGGAATCATAAGGAAAGTCTTCCCCACCGGAGCAAAGCAGAAGTCATCTACCAATTCCTTATTCACTTCAGAACACTGTATAGGCACAAGTAGGCTGTATCAAGCAGACTTGAACATTTAACACTAGGATTCAGACTGTCTGGTCTGGTACCATCACTAATGAATTACCCAAATTAATGCTAAATTGACCATTGCTCATTAATAAGTGAAGTCAATATTCCAATGGTAGACATGCAGAACATGCGTGTTCGACAAAGAACCTGTCAGGGAGCATCAAGGGCAGGATGCCCTCCAAGGGACAAGGAGCCAGGAGGTGAACATCATAACAAGGCAGGCAGAGGCAATGCCTCACCATCAGATGGGCAGTCCGACCATACACAAGCAAGGTGAGCAGACAAGGTCCAGTGACAGTAACCAGGTTCACCCAACAGTCCAAGTGCCCTCCTCAGTGGTGAGGGAAGTCCAAGGTTAAATCAAGAAGCCAAGTCAGTGAGTCAGGGTCAGCTCCAGACACAGTAACCAGGCTCAGATACAGCCCACTGACCACCCTACAACTGGATTTATAGTGACAAGGCAGGCTGGAGGTGAAGCAAGGTGAGTCAAGGCTTCAATGCCTAGGCTTCAGGGAATGAGGACAAGAACCTCATCTTAAAAAACACTCCTGAGTGAAAGGTGGAGTGAGTCCACACCGAGGCTTATTATCAGAGTCATTGCTAGAGGGATCTCTGCTGAGGTGTCCTAGCAGAGCTTTCTCAAACAGCTCTCTTCAAGGCTGTGCACCCACATCATTACCTATGCTGGCACTGATCCCAGGCTGCCAAGACCAGGGGAAGGGAAGCAGTGGGATGTGCCAAAGGCCAGACAGTAGATGGTAGTTGTAATTCTGCAGGATTTCCACAGTGTCTTAAAGGTGCTCACCGAAACTCCATTCCTGTCCATATCGCTCAATAATAGTCATGAGATAGCCAAAGCACACCACCTCACCCAGGGACTGAGAAACACTCCAGATTCCTAGGATTTATGCATAAACACACTAACAAAGAACGACAGTTTTCAAAGTGAGAAGTCCCCTTTGGTTGCTTCCCCCTCTCCACACCTGGTACAACAGAGCAGAGTCAACAGTGTTGAATGTTAGGCAGAGATGAGCTGGGGAGGATTACTGTTCCCAGTAACACTTGTTAAATATCTAGTATGTCAGAACGGGGAATAAAGCACCACTCCCCCGAAGCTGAAGTCCACTGCTTAAATCTTTTCTACTCTTCTGCTATTCATCAAGGACAGCCAGACTCACAGAAGTGATTTTTAAAAATCCTATGCAATCCAGCTCCTGCTTCTTCTCTTAACAAGTAGCTCTCTATATAGTGCACAAAGGAAAAATATACAGTCTACCTAACTTTAAATTTAAGGATTTTATTGTTATTGCTGGTGGTCAAAGTAACCCAAGAGAAAAACACCATTTTGACTTTGGCTTTTCAGTTAAAATTTTCAGTGATATAAAGGATCAAAAATCTCCCCAACCTTTTATTTTTAGTTTACTAGGTATCATCGCTCAGGATTCTAAGAAAGGAACATACTGTGCTATCACTGTTTCTTCAGAAGAGTGTTATTATTTTGCTTTCCCTGTGCAACAACAAAAAAAACAACAAAACAAAACATGGTACTTTGTTTATTTAAAATGTGAATGCAATGTTCTGCAATGTTTCAGCAGCAACTCAGAGGCCTCAGGGCCCAAAAGCCCAATACTGCTGCCCACAAACCAATTCTTCTGCCAACTCCTGCTCATAGCCACCGAGTTTCTCCTCCCCCCTCTACTACAGATATTACTCTACTTAAAAGGCAAGTAAGGCTTGCACTTATTTAAGTGAATTCAGAGCTCAAATGTAAAATAACAGCATTATGTTTGCTCATTAGGCCCACCGTACAACCAGGGACCCCCATATGCAGCTTCAGTGCTACCCACCCCCAAATCCTGCTGAAGAAAGATGCATGCATGGCCATCACCTCCCTTTTGAGATAGGCATGGTCCAGTATTGGAGTCCAGCATTAGGATTCCTGAGTGTCTAAGAAGTGCCAATGGTTTGGTTGGGAAGCAAAAAAAAGTTCAAATTCTTGTAAAAGAGGAAGAGGGTCACTCTGACTTGGTTTACCTTTTCTAGCTATGCATAAAAAATGCAATACAAAACAATTTACACCTTTGTTAGAACAATTAGGACGTATTCCAGATTCAAAACACATAGGCTCTTCTCCGTGACATCCAGTGATAGGACAAGGGGCAATGGGTCCAAGCTGGAACATAGGAGGTTCCACTTGAATATGAGAAAAAACTTCTTTACAGTGAGGGTGACAGAGCACTGGAACAGGCTGCCCAGAGAGGTTGTGGAGTCTCCTTCTCTGGAGACATTCAAAGCCCGCCTGGATGCGTTCCTGTGTGATCTGATCTAGGTGTTCCTGCTCCAGCAGGGCGATTGGACTAGATGATCTTTCGAGGTCCCTTCCAATCCCTAACATTCTGTGATTCTGTGAACCAACCTACTACAGCTACTGTGCACTAAATATTCCTGAACATAACCTGTTTTTTTAAACAGACCAGTTACTAAGTCACAGGAGGATAACGGGAGTCACATCCTGCTTTGTGTCCCTGGTCCTCCTCTCCGCATGGCCTCATTGAGGTTAGCTCTGGCACAGAGAGGGGACAGCTAATAGTGGTGGTCTCTGGGATGCAGGCTTGGTTCGTGCTATGGACTGAAAAATGAGTTTGTCCCTGGGAGCCAAGTGACAGGGAAAATTCCTGGGAGGTGTGACCAGCCTGGGGGATGAGGAAGCAGGTCTTGCTTGTGTGCTTAGGGAATAGCTGATTGCCAGTGCCAGGTTCAGGAAGGAATTTTCCCCCAGGACAGATTGGCACTGGTCACCAGAGGTTCTTTGCCTTCCTTTGTAGCACCAAATATGACCACTTGTCAGGGCTCCTCCTGTCCATATTGGCTAGGTTACTGCCAGGTGCTCATGTACCACAAAGATGGCCTCTCCTGCCCTGCAGCTGGGGGGAGGAAGGCTTTTATTCTCTCACAAGGGGCTAGCAAGTGTCTCTGGGGGTTTTTTGCCTTCCACTGCAGCACTGAGCACAGCCCCTTGCCAGGTCTCCTTTGGGCCAGTTTAGCTAGGTGCCTGCTGCTTGTGCTCCATGAAGTTGGCCCTTGTGCCCTGCATCCAAGGGGAGGAAGCTTTCTAGACTCCCAGGGCGAGCCCCAAGGGTGGCCCCTGTGAGTTGCTTCTTTTCTTCCGTAGCACTGAGCACAGCCCCTTGTCAGGGCTCCTCTGGGCCCTTTCGGCTCCGTTCTTGCCTGCTGCTCTTGCACTTTCAAGGTGCCATGCATGCCCCAGCTCTCGCGGGCTCTCTTGCCCAGGGCAAGTTTGGAGTGGGCACAAGCTCTGCTCTTACCTTCGTTCCATCACCACCAGGGGTTCTTGCTTGTGCAAACAGCCTGTGCTTGGAAGCGCTCCAGGCTTGCTACACCATCAGGAGCTGCCACTCTTCAGCTCTCCCTGAGTGCAATACAAGCACCAGGCAGGCACGAGAGATCTCTTCATGTATCACTAGCCAAGATGCACAGTGCTGGAGCAAGTTATGGAAGGCAAAAAGTATGCTTGTCATCAATAGGTGTCATACTTTGGAAAACAGCCCATGGTACCACACACCCTTTCATCTTCTTCTTTTGTGCATGGTCAGTCCTGACCCTCATTCTTCATGTTCTTGCTCTTCAGGAAGCAGGGACTGCTTGGCCTGTATTACTGCTGCTACTTTCTGCAGCTCTGTGACTTGCCTTTGGTATACTACAAGGGATTCAGTTTTTGCAGGCTAAACTGAAGAACGCATCAGCCTCTTCATCAGAGATAATTTCTTTTTTAACTACTAATGTATAACAAAGAAGAGAGACAGTTATATATTATTTAGAATTCCATGTGACCATAGAGATTCCCTGGGGGATTGCACAGACCTCCATCACAGAAAATCAATGACTTATTGCCTTAGTACTGTCTTTAAATCCAACCATCAGTGTTCAAAGCACATGCAGGCTCAAGCATTTTTTGTACTGGAAAAAATTTGCACTATATTTTTGCAATGTACAGTAAAAACAAGACAACTTAAAGTGTTAATCTTGCAAAAACATCCATAGATAGCCTTAAAATAACATGTGTAAGTAATGTTACTGTTCTCAGTACAGATACCCACAGAAGAGCTAAATTATTGACATGATGAAGTTTCTGCAGGACTATGGTTTTAAGGTTTACAGAAATACATACTTTAAAATAGTTTAGATTGTTTACAGTTTTGAAATAGCATTGGGATATTTTTGTATAGGTAAAAGTATTTTCAGGAACTAATATGAAGAGTCTTTTCTGAAAAATAAACAAACTGCTCAGAAAAAATCATCAGAAGGAAACTGAGAACATTCAACTTTAAGAACCTAAACAAGGTATTTAAGTTAGGAACCCAGACTGTCTTTGTAATCATGAGTCTCAGGAAGTAAATTCAAAACTTCTCAGCCATTAATTTATCTCAAAGTCTCTTTATGTAAAACAGCTCAGGCTCCTCCAATGGGCATTTCAGACCCTCAGCCTCTCTCTTGAGACTTACAGCCACCTAGAACAATTAAATCATCTCAATCAAAAAAAAAAAACAACAATAGGACAGGCTGAAACTACAACAAGACTTTCAAATACCTACAGATAGAAAAAGTGTTACCCAAGATTTTTATGATTCTTATAGAAATGTTAAAAAACAAAACAAACTCTGTTTCATCAATTCAATCATTTTTAAGGAAGAATTACACATTTTACTTATACTAATTATTGAGAACATTTAACTTCAAGTTGCCAGCTACATTTGAAAAGGAATAAAAGTAGGTTGCCTTTTAAAGAGCAGGTAGAGAAAATAAGCATCCAAGAAATAACAAAAAAGACACACAAAAACATTGAAAGAAAAAAAAATTAAAATGCTGTAACTTTCCCAAGGGAAGTCTCACTACAGTATGATTCTTGCTACTATTCATGAGATTTCAAGAAAATGAAGTTTGTCAGATCAATCATAATGCCTGCCTATTCTATTTAGGGCATATATAACAGCTAATGTAGAAAATACTACAGAAGTTACCATGTTACTAAATATATCTTCTACATAGAAAATAAATAAAAAATTATCATATTCTATAGAATTGAAAATTATTTGGAAGATTACTACAAACCTCTGTGCCACTCAGTAAACTCCGAACAGGATGAAGTAGGGCATCTATCACTGCATCTGTATATAAACATTCAGCTGCGCATCCTGTTTGATCACAAAAAACTTGCAGAATCTCCATAACAAGCCTTGTTGGAGAATAATTGTCTGGTGAACACAAGAAGTATTTGTTTATATTTAGACTTACACAAACATATCTATATGGCTTATGTATAGGCTTCTGAATTATAATTTTGTTAAGCACTAATTTAACACAGTTAGAGGGAAGAAAGAAAGGCAAGGGAGGAAGTGAAGAGAAAAATGTGCACAAATAACAGACCAAAATTAAAAATTGGTAAGAAGTTACCACATTATAATTATATATATCAGCATATATAAAAACAAACATTTACCTCTATGTGCTGCCAAAGCTGTCTTTGGGTAATTTGGAGAGTAATAAATAAGCTGAGTAAATAATACCAACAGATCAGTTACGGATACACCATCTATTAAAAAAAAAAAAAAAAGGAAAGTACTCTACAAATTCAAGTACAACTTTAATTACTTTAATTTTACAAATAAAACGTATTTTGTAAATATATGCAAACAATGTTTTGCTTTGTTGAGGAAATCAATATGTGTACAACTGATAAAGCAAAAGATATGCATGACCCTGGGACTTTATCAAGGTATTTCATCATCAGCTTGTAAGGCTTGATCTTGCTCCCAATTTAGACAATTGCAATTTTACCATGTCTTCCATTGAAATAAATGCCAGCCAGAGTTCGAGAATGCTGAATATACATGGCTGTAGGGAAAAGCATTACCTTGCTATTAGCTTAAGTGAAACAACTGGAAAAGAGACAAGCTATGGGGCAACTATAACTCGGGTCTGAAACAGAAACAACATGTAGCTAAATGCAGGTTGGGAACTATTGCTCCAAGTTTAATGTAATTATGTCAATAAGTAAGACAATTCATGAGGAAAGGGTTGCTATGTATGAAGCTGAGGACATTATTAAGAAGACAGACAGTGAAATTGTTACTTTTGTAGGGGAGAGAAAGAATCAACCATCACGAATGGATCACTGCTTGAATGGGGTTATACAGATAACCCATAAATGACAAAAGCACTTGATTAGCAGATGTTTCTTCCTCACAGCTGCTCTACACTGGATCTATTAAGTCCTGATCTTCAAATCAGAGCAACAAGTCTCAGAATTAGTATCCAGTAATGTTTTGAATTCTACACTGAATTAATAAAGATATTAATGTAATGGAACACTGCAATTGTTCTCACAAACTTGCATTTGCCAACCCTGCACAAAGCATTACCATATGCAGATTTCTCTGGACATCTAAGGGCTCTTCCATCTCATATCTTCTGTCCTTGCTAATCTTTCTGTTCCACAGATACCAATCCTTTCCTTTACCATTGTTTTGCCTTAATTATATTAATAGGTTAAGCTCAGAGCAATTGTTTAAACTTGCAATTAGCTTGAAATACTGATTTTGTTTCAGACTTAAAAAACATTTTTTGGTCCCTGGACATGTTTCTCGTCCAACCAATTACATCAACTGGTCTGACAAAAGATATTACTCGTACCTAGAATCACTTACACACTGATCCAACTCTTCAACATGAAATTAATATATTAAACGTAAGGATAAAAACCATCAAAGATTAAAAAACTGTGTTGATGCTCAAAATTGCCTATACCATCTTTCAAGATGGTATAGGCAATTTTTCTGTGCCTGGAAGCCTTCTTGAAACATATATCAAGTACAGATAAAGTGTTGCTCAACATGTCCATTTTCATTAGCCCTCCCCTTACCTTTTTTATTCTTCAGCTGTACTGGAAAGAGATTTCGGCCTTGCTTATAGATCAACAGCCTTCCCAAAAGGCACAGTGAATGAACAAAACAGACATACTGCAATTCTGGTCCAGTGTAAAAAAAGTTCTTATCACCTTTAATAATAAAACAAAAAAATTAGAACTTGACTCTTTTAGCTTACTCTACAGCACCTAGCTGCTACCTGCAATGTACATGGATCATTTTGTATATAAAGACAGACAGCTTAAGTAACTAACCTGTGCTATCAGTGTTCTCTCAAAATACACATATAACACTTTGGGGAAAAAAATAGAATGTCTTCCTCTTGAGATAGCATGTTCAAAGACATAGAGAATGTGGATCTATGTGCATATAATGCAAGATACTCACTACAATGTTGCTGGGAGAAGTCATTTACTCTGTAATTTTTATTAACTGCTGCCTTGCAAAACTCAAAATAATCAAGACATTGCTGGACAGCTGCATTAATCTGTGGAAAAAAGCACAAAACAATAAAATTCCTAGTATTTTACAATAAAGTCATTCTCTCTTGTATCCAAGTACTGTTCTTTAACACAAGAACCTAAATACCCACTTCACTGCAATTACCTCATGTTTCAGTGTTTTGAATGGGTTAACCAACAGGAGGCAAATTCTACAGGGCTATTAAAACACACCGTCATTATTATTAAACTATCATACAGCTCTGTAAGCATCAAGACAATCTACGAAAGGGAGTACAGAGAACATGCAAGTATTTTGGGAAGTTAATGGCAATGTGTGATTGCCATATTTTCATTACTATGGAAGATTTTCATTTTCCGCATATGAAAAACTCTGTCTTGAATACACTTAATAAATTGCAAGTTTGGCTGTCAGGTGCTTTCAGTGCTAGCACTGTTCTTTGCAGAAGTGCTGTATCATTATCATAGTATTACCATCTAATCAATGTATGTAAGTCTGAAAATTATCAACATGGAATTAGAAATTAATCACAAATATATAATACGCACAGAGAAGTACATCTGGATTTATTACAGTTTGGAGCTTCTAAGATTTAGTCAGAAGTGTAAGTAAAACATACAGACATACGTAATAAAAAATACTCAAATCGGACTTTTACTCTACGCTTATAAAAATAGACTAGACTACCCTACTCATGGACTTCGTACTAAACATTTTTTGTTGCATGGAACACGCTTTATGCTATGCTCTCTTCTATCCATACAGACAAACAAGACAAAAGTCTTTTATAGTTGTCCGTATCCTTGTCTCCCATCTCAAGGTTTTATCTGTCCCATATATTTTACATTATATTTCATTTCTTTACAAGATTTTACAAAATGTAGCCAAAGTCCTGTCTATATGAATGGATCTCAGATCTATATGGGTTTTAGTGAAAACAATAAAACTTCTACCCAGAGATCTGCCCATACCAAATATGTGATAGGATTAACACCTGAATTACTAAAGATTTTCTCCTAGTTTATTTTGCTGACACTTTGAATCCTTAATGCTTCATATCACAACTTGAAGAAAACAATGGTAGTTTTTTTGTCTCTTTCCATCAAAAATACAAATTCAGCAGTTTTTATGATATTTTTTCATGCACCATTTACTTTTTTAATTTGTTAGAAATAATTCTAAATATGAATGCAAAACAAGGAACTAATAAATAATAAACCTAATTAAACACCTGCTATAAAACATCCAAATTTCCCCTTACTCAGAGCTGGATGCATATCCTTCTTTGCATTTAACAATGATTCATTTAAGCAAAGAGAATTTTTTTAAAAATTTAAATCAAAAAGGCTGATCTAGCTAAACAACACGGGACAGCTCTGACAAAAGGGAAAAAAAGGAAAAAAAGTGCTCAAAACACAATGTGCAAAGTGAGAACAAATTCCAAGTAAATTTGCCTTGGGAAATACTTACCAAAGATTTATATTTCTTTTCCAAAAGTCTAAGTATGACTGTTCTGCTGTAATATGCATGCTAAAATGACAAAGAATAATAAACACAAAACATACAAGTTTTATTTTTTTATTACAAAGTATCTCCAATTCTTTTCTATTAGGGATCCTGTGCACAGCACGTATTCAATGTATTGAACTCCAGCTTGTGTAAACCACTATTATACTCAGCTGAGCCTTTTGCTTGAGGTACACTTAAGATGGAAAAAAATTTATGTCATTAGAAAAATGTGTGCCAAAACATGCAATAAACAGAAAAGCAATGCTGAAATGTTAGACTACATGTTTTGACATTGCCATGTAAATCCTAAATTATAAGTGTATACATGGTAGGCTGCAAAAAGCTCTAATATCCACTGGAGGTTAGCAAGTTGCATGCACCATATCATATATGCAACTGTACTTTGATGCTCATCACTTCTTACAGAAAAAATATTTGCATCTTTTAATAGTTGCCAGTCAATTATGACAAGAGGAATGAAGTCCAAAGCACAGCAAGTTCTCAGAAATTTTAGGAAAACTAGTAACTGAATAGAAAAGGAGGGAGAGAGTAGCATTAAAGGGCAAAGGACTTTAAAGCCTAAAAAAAAAAAACCACAGACTTCCTTAATTACAGTGCTCATTATAGGTGATTATCAGGTCACAATAGGTGTGTGATAACAATAGTCAAAAATCAAACTTTTCAAAATAAATGTCAGACATGAACAAGTTACCAGCTGTTGGGTTGGGTTTTTTTTTGCTTACCGTCCACTTTTTAAACCATACTGCTTTGATATCTAGCAGTGCCAAGAAGTAGACTGGACTCAAAAAATCTGGAGAGGCAGGATGATTAGGCTCATATTTTACTGACAAAAGTGACAAGGTACTCTCCACCACTTCTTCCATGTACCTTATGACACAAACAGGAAAAAGATTAATAGAAAGCAAAAATCCTTAAATATTTCCATCACTAATACTCAGGAACAAATTTTTGGTAAAATCTCATTATTCGGATAAATCATAAATACCTACAACAGTATCTTTAACTTGATCTTGTAAGGGTATTAATTCTTTGTATTACCATGAATAAAACTAACAACACACATGATTCTTCTACATTAGTACATATTTTATTGCCCTTGTTACTTTGTAAAACATCCACATCATTTTTGTTAAAAAGCACTTAGAACACTTCAAAAGCCAAGTAAGCAGCTTAATATGACCCATGACTACTCCTATGCAACTTCTCAGTTGCTTTTCCCACCCTCTATTTATATTCCGCCCTTATCACTGACCAGTCATCTGTGCATCCTGTAGTCAACCTTTTGCTAAAATTATATGCATCTGATTATATATCAAAAATCATTAAATTAAGAAACAGTGACAGGTTTTTAAGGGTGACATACTTTTCTGGATGACGAATCCAGGAAGAGGGAGCTTCCTTTTGGTACTCATTTAAAAGGCGGACCTGAAAACATGATTATTAAAATTAAAAAAATAAATAATGTGTGATGTTTCAGTCATGACAAAAAAGTTACTGAAAGTTCATTTATACCTTTTTCAGTAAACGATTTATGTCTGTGTTAGATACATCCAGACCAGCTGAAATACGAAGAGAATATTCTCCAGAAAGAAAGTACAACTCCAAGTGCTTTGCTAAAAAAGAAGAAAAAAAAACCTTACCTCTATAACAACAGTGGCAAAACAGATGAAGTCTTAAATGTAATTAAACGCACATACCTAAACTTGTATAGACTTCTCTTGTCACATTAAATGGAGAAGAAGAAAAGGTTTTTGCATAGAACCTAAGAACTTTCTCCTAAGAGAGAAAAGGCAAGCAATGTATTAAATATCCACGTAACTGTGTATTATAATTGCACAGTAATCACTATGTAGTGGCATTATTCTTAATACTACATAGTGCTCAGATACCTCTACAAATGCAAAGCGTATTTGATAAAAACATACAGTTTGGGACCACAGAAACCTACAGTCCAAAATAAATTTTACTTGAATACTTTAACTAACAGCACCAACGCAAAACCTCACTGAGATAGAAAGTAGATCCAGGAATACTACTGTACTTTATGTCACTAAACATACCAATGACTTGTAACTAGCACTGTTTCAAAATAAAGTGTAGACCTTCTACACTGAAAGAGAAATACGCAGCAGCAGCTGGGGCAACTCTCACATTTATTTGATAATCACTTTAAAATTCAAAGAAAAATAAAAATTAAAAAGGCTTAATTGGCATAATAAATAATAATCACTTTAAAATTCAAAGAAAAATAAAAATTAAAAAGGCTTAATTGGCATAATAAATAATCTAAAAGCAGTTCAAGCAGACGCCATTTCTTTTTCCTCATCAGTGCCTGTGTAATATTAGTATGTATTATTTTCTCATCATCATGGAGCATATACTTGACTTAAATAGGAAATATTAATATGACAGAAGAGTTCAATTTTTTTTTTTAAATCTGTTTGCTAAAAGACATTCAAACTTCTTCATTTCCATTAAAACATATGTAAATGAGTACTCCAGTCTCTAAAAGTCCTATTGAAATCCTGTTGTAATCCTTTAAACCAAGACCTACTGGAATCATATAGTTCTTCTACTTCAAAAAGAGTTTATCTGATACATACACAAATCATAAAATGTCTTGGTACCCTGCTGGACTACTCATGATACATAAGTAACTTCTTATTCCTCTTCAGTATTCTTTCCTAAGGCTACAAATCTGGTAACTAAATACAGAACATTAGCTTACACTGAATGTTGCATCAGGATCTGACAGAGCCATCGTTAGATGCTTATGCAGAATTGGCCAACTCTCAGAATTCAGTATATCAGAGGGAGGGGCAAAGCACAGTGTCTGCAGTGCTTCTTGGCGAACCTGAAGTGGTCAAAAAGAGAAACACCACAAATCCATTCACAGCAACCTCATTTACAATACAATTTGGAGGAAGAAAGGAACAGGACCCGGCCACAGAACAGATAAGGAATTACAGAATGCTTATCTTCTGCTATATTTTTATGGTGATTCAGACAAAACACTACATCACTGAGAAAAAAACCCAACCAACCAACCAAACATATATTTGAAGAAGCAACAAAACCATTTTATATATATTTTCAGTACTGGATGGAAGGATTATGTTCTACTTTCTGCTTGTAACCAAATATTTTTTTTATCAGGGAATATAGGAAACTATCATCAAATACTACAAAAGGGCCTAGCAGCTCTCTAAAAAGTCAGTAAGAGAAAGCGGAAACAGAGTTACTAGACACTATGTTTTATTGCTGAATTTTCATCAGCATTATAATCTAAATAATCTCAACTTTTTTTGTTCTATTTGTAGACAACAGTGGTGTCTAGTACTTTAATTCCTATTACTGAAACAAACTGTAGTAAATTTTAACAATATTTAATAGCATCAGACCTTTTACTTGGTTTTCAAAGAAAACTCAATTACAATGTTTGTACCAGTTCCCATCTAACATGCCTTTTTCAACTGTCAGACAATCCCAAACAAATCTTACTGAGACGGCATTCTCAAAATGATGTTTCTCCAAGCTTCAAAAACAGCTGGTGCTGATTGATGGTTAGAGACCCAAATTAGCACTGTCACTGACAAGAAGACAAACCTAACTTGGATTTTATATATTCCATCTGGCAGCAGCTTGTTGGCCAGTCAGCAGGCATCTCTCTCTTCTGATGGGGTACCAAGAAGGGCAAGGGGCACGTATCCAGAAAACTAAGATTGAGTAACTTCTTCTCACAGAACAACTTTTTCCAAACTAAAAATGCCCATCTACAGTACATAAACTCCTAACCAAAGAAAAAAAAAAGATACTTGCTGCAACACTAGCTCTTGAAACAGATGGTTACGCTTTACATTAATATTCCCAGGGGAGGGGAGCCTTAAACATCCCACTCTTACCACTCCAATGCCAGAAAAGCCAGCAACAAATACCCTGAGCCTGGAAAAGTTTCACAGGCTGGCATGAGGGCAGCTGGAGAGCAGCACACAGGAGGTCCAGCCTCTCTGGGAGCCCAACTTAAGTTCTTCTATACGAATGCACGTAGTATGGGGAATAAACAAGAAGAACTGGAGATGTGTGCACGCCTGTGGGGTTATGATCTTATTGGCATTACAGAGACATGGTGGGATGGATCCTAGGACTGGAGTGTTGGAATGCAGGGATACAGGCTCTTTAGAATAGACAGGCAGGAAGATGAGGAGGGGGTGTTGCCCTCTATGTCAAAGACCAGAGGTGGAGCTCCACCTGGGGTTAGATGAGGAGCCAACAGTGAGCTTGTGGGTCAGGATCAAAGGGAGGGCAAGGACAGGGGACATTGTAGTGGGGGTCTGCTACAGGCCACCTGACCAGAAAGAGTAAGTGGATGAGGCCCTCTATAGACAGATAGGAGCAGCCTCACACTCACAAGCCCTGGTCCTCATGGGGGATTTCAACCACCCTGATATCTGTTGGAAGAACAACACAGCACAGCATAGGCAGGCCAAGAAGTTCCTGGAATGTCTCGATGACAGCTTCCTTCTCCAAGTGATAAAGGAGCCAACCACAAGAGGCGCCATGCTGGACCTTGTTCTCACCAACAAGGTAGGGCTGGTGGGGAATGCAGAACTCCAGGGCAGCCTGGGATGCAGCAACCATGAGATGGTGGAGTTCAAGGTCCTCAGGACAGTGAGGAGTGCACACAGCAAACTCACTACCATGGACTTTAGCAGAGCGGACTTTGGCCTCTTCAGGGACCTGCCTGGAAGAGTCCCATGGGATGAAACCCTGGAGGTAAGAGGGGCACAAGAAAGCTGGCTAATATTCAAGCATTACTTCCTTCAGGC
>VZTO01005986.1:9192-97387 GCA_013400615.1 Syrrhaptes paradoxus | reverse complement strand
GAGCAGCAGCTGGACCCTGTTCCATTATCTTGTTTAAGCCATTACTGCATTCCTTTCTAGTTACCATTCAAGGACAGCTTACGATGCCTATGAGGCTCTCACAGGCCTCAGAGCCTACCCCCATAGCCTGGATTGCTCACAGCAATCAGATCATGTCCCGTTTCTTGTAACCATCCTCCTACAGCACTGGAACAGATTGCCCAGGGAAGCTGTGGATGCACCATCCCTGGAGGTGTTCAAGGCCAGGCTGGATGAGGCTTTGAGCAACCTGGTCTAGTGGAGGGTGTCCCTGCCCATGGCAGGGGGGTTGGAACTCAATGATCTTTAAGGCCCTTTCCAACCTAAACCATTCTATCATTCTATGGTTATGAACGATGAAATGGTGCACTGCAGAGCAGTTTCTGCACTGAAGATACATGAACCAACAAAGACAAGATTCCACTTAGGTACATACAAACTCATATGCCAGAAACATTCATTTATATTAACATTTTATTTTTTCTTTGAAACTTACCTCCTTAGGCTGAATAGGGTCAAGCCTTTCTACAAGCAGCTGCAACTGTTCTTGACTCATGAATGTAAAACTCTGAAATACACATTATAAAATGACCATTAGAATATTTTTTTAAACTGAACAGCAGAAGATTAAAATCATCAGTCATTCTGATATCTGACTTTTAATAATTAGGACTTCAACATTTATACTAATTTAACATTAAAGTCAACATTCTAAGTGTTTTCTGCCATTTGCCCAAAGTTGAATTTACAGCAACTAAATTCTCATTACATATTTTGCTTTGCTTTACTTAAAAGTTTCCTGCAGCTTCATAATATTCCTTACAATAATTCATTCAGTAAGTAATATAGCATAGTGCAGTAGTCTAGAAATTAACTGCGCATTTCTTGGCTCCTAAAGTAAAATCACAAAAAGTTAGATGATGTATTGTTTTTACCATTATTCTATTTTTTCCTATGCAGTACTTGCATAAGTGCTTTAGAGCCTATGGGCAATATCTTCATTCCATCTAGCATATGCTGTCTATAAGGTTAGACAGTTATCATAAGCTTAGTACCTCAGAGTGAAAGAAATGTGATCAACTCGGTTTAGGATATATCAAAGGCAGGAAGGACGAATCTTTTTCTAGGGCTGCTTTTCAACCCCCACTGACAGAAACTGAACAATTTTGCAGTACCATGCTTATTTCATAACACAGAGAGAAAACACATTGTACTTGGTTGAACGAGGAGTCACTGTCAGAACAGTTGTCTGTAAAATAGGCACTCTGACGTTCTTTCTTTGTTTTACTATCCAGCTCCTTATTACGCATCCGGTCTTCTTCAAACTTGTTAATCAAAGATTCTACCACAACCATCATGACATTCTTCAAGGCATGCATCATTTCCCTGTATCTTCAAAGTAAAGATTATTTCAATATTATATTAAAGAGCATAAAAAAATTCATTAAAAAAAATTCACTAAATTGTGAATAACTGAATATGACATAATGGTACTTAGATCCAAACTCACTGAATCTACAGAAATGAATTTTAAAAAATCCACATCCAAAATGAGCAACAAAAAACGTGTGTACCTTAGAAGTTTCCAATAGCTGTATTTTAAAGTTATAATAAAATTCTTTTTTGTCCTTATAAAACCATTCAATGAAATACCACTAACATAATCCTGTTCTGGGAGGTTCTTAAGAAAGAACAATGTGAATCTACCAAAAGGGAGAATCTGTCCCTTTGAAAACAGGCCAGTTCTCAACCTTGCTACTGTTTATGTTTCTTCAAGTTCAACATCCAATTTTTCCTTCTTCCATAAGCCTCAAGCATAACCAATAGAAGAGAACAACACATCATCCTGATTCAAGATCTTGAGTACATTCATGCACAGAAAATAATTTTCTTTCAACAGAACTAGGGGGTTTTTAAGTTACATAAATTGAGTAATAATATCCACAAGGAAGCAATTCAAAATGAAAGCTGCTTCAGAAAAACATCCTACTGTAAAATGTTGATATTTTATTTCAAATTATTTTTTTACTTTAAGGCTAGTATTACTTATTTTACAGTCACCAAAGATATAAACTACCATATTGTGTTTCAATATCCTATCTCTCAAATTAAAAATATAAGAATCAGACATATTTAGTTCATTAGAGCTTCTCATACCAACTTTAATGAGCTCAAGAACCCTAAGGTCCTGATCTTTGAAATAAAAAGATACAAACAGCTCAAGCTGAAAAACAGTCATCCTAAATTTTTTTATAGGTGAAAATAAAAGCCAAGTGTAATCAATTAAGAACAGCTTTTTAACATAAATGACTGTACTATGAAAATTGCAAATGTATCACTAAGGAGTTAAATTCCTTAATACATTTTTCCCATAAATACCTTTAAGCATACTACCTACCACAGAAAATGACTAATTGCAATGAACAAAACTGGAACCTTCAAGTCATCCTGAAATGGTATCAAGACCATCCCAGTGAGACTCAATAATGCTCAGAGTTCAGAATGCTTGCAGGCAGGTGAAAAGGACCATATAAAATCATGGTTCAGACAACATATTTCTGTGTACTTCTAGATATGAAACCTTCTAAAACCAAACAGAAAATAAAATCTTCTACAACAGAAACATACACTATTTTTTAATTCCTTTCTTACTGAGGACACATAGTAAACAACAGGCATCACAGTAAAATCCTAGTTCCCCTAAAAAAAGAGATGGAAATTAAGATACAATTCTGCAATAAAAATCAGTGAAAAAAATAGTTCAGCTGAAGTAGTTTATAAAATCATTTTAGTGGCTAAAATATATGAGAGTCAAAATTTGCCTTTTTTGTTTTCTTCCTCCACACACATAAAAATGACCACTGATGCTAAAATAGCAGGAGATTCATTGGTTGTTTTTCATTTTTCAACAACCACCATTTCAGGTGCTCACTTTAATTTCACTGTTTCCACAATGTAACACTTCAACCTCAGTAAGGTCCTCATCATGACTCTCTCTGACAATTAAAAATACAGACCTGATTCACTACGAAGACAGAAGTATACTGTGTTCTTTAATTAAAGAAACAATACTTTTAAAATTGCTTTAAGCATTATGATGTATTTAGGTTTTGTACAGGAATTCCAAAACTCTACGTGATGCACAGACTAAACTTACGAAGTTTCATGTATTTTCTGGAAATAACAGTTGTATAACGCTAAAATCCATTTTATAAGTACTACTGACAACTGTTTTAAAGAATCACAGCAATTATCTGCCTATGAAAATTCAAACTCCAAAGCATGAAAATGCAGTATCCAAAAAAAAAAACCTATTTTAATGTCCCTAGCAAGGTGAACAGTTAGCAGAGAAGAGATGATTAATAAAGTAATTTAAGTGGTACTCACAGACGTTTTTCTATTTAGGGCTTCTTTACTAAATACAGTGTTCAAAGCCAATTAATCTGGACCATAGACCCTGCAATATGCCAGCATGTGGTTTTGCACACCTACTGACTTCTGGCCATCTGATAGCCTGAGTCAAAAAATCTTGGTTAGATACAGTTGGTCCACATACCAATTCTATGTTATACAGACAGCGCTGCAGAAGTATGTTTGTGTGTACACTAAAATACACAGCAAGATAGCTCAAAATTCAATTTTTAAACTAGTCAATAAAAGCAGATATGACTTAACATACTACTCTCACAGGATACCTGGCTAGATCCCAAGGAAGAAGTCTTAAAAAAAATACACATGAATTCTATTTTTTTTTTTAAGAAAACAACATTGTCATGCAGACTCTGCATTTATATCTTAAGAAATTATCAAAATTTAATACCTGATAAAACAAATTTTTCCTTTAGGCCACCTTCCATATCACAACTGAGTTTAATTTGCAGCTAGTGAAATAGTATGAAGTAGTGATTCTTCTCTCAAATCTTAGCTCTGCCCAGCTCCAGTCCTAGATACCTCAAAAACTTCACAGATTTACTACTGATCTTTTTACGCAATAGTTCATAATCTTAATTCAAGAGTGAGACAAAGCATGACAGCTTGCAATGTAGGGTTGGAATATCTGAATTGCTTACACTGATTTTTGAAAGCAAAGAATCACTTTTGTTACCCATTGGTTCAGAATTTATTTTTTCAAAACAAATTCTGGAAAGGAGAAAGGAAGATAAAGACAAAGAGGAAGCAGAAATGTCCATTACATGTATATACTCACTCTTTTGATTCACGAGTCTTCTTCGTAACATGTTGGACCAGTGTGTCATAGCCAGATACTTCACCCTGATTTTGAGCAGAAGTACATTTTTCTGTTTCTTCTTCAATCACAGATCCCACAGTATTATTTATATATTGTCTAAGGTATTTCACAAACTCATAGCTGAAACAAATATAAAAAATTAAAATGTAACAGATATCCTAAAGCCCACCATCAATTTTTTTATTTTTTCCTTCACACTCTGCAGCAACTGTCTAACATTATATTAACATTCCCTATCTTCTCACCCAGCAGACCTGTTAATACTTTAAGGTGAGGGCTTATGACTTGGAGAGAAATAAAATTCAACTGTGTAAAAAAAACAAAATTATGTTTGATTTTCTTCAATATGGTCATTATCAGCACATTCCAGGAAGCAACAATACCAAAGAGTTTCTAATTTCCTTTTGTGCTGCTTCTAAATGTAAAAATCTACTCAGACAAAAGGTTAAGGTTTTGTAGAAAAAAAAAAAATCAGTAACATCATAAACAGTAGATGCATCATAATATTTTCATTATATCGAATGCAGATGTGCAACTACTTTGTGTTCATTTGGATAAATACAGAGTGAGAAAATTTCAAACAAAAAAGTCAGTTCACCATGTAGGTACAGAGTCCAAAGCTATAAAATGCAAATTTAAATAAAAGCAACAGTTACAACAGGCAGAAGCTTTTGTCTTTCTTGGGTATTGAAAAAAAAGCAACCCAAACCAAACCAAACCCAAAACCAACCAGACTACATTCAAAATACGTAAAAAAAAAAAAAATAAGCACAGAAAACCGTGTCTCATGATACATACTTCCTCAATGGACTGCCTACCTCAAGTTCCATCAGGTATAACAGTGCTTTTCCCCCACCCCCTTATTTCCACTCTTTTTCCACTTTTGTTTTCAATTAAAGTAACAGAAATACATCTCAAGAAAGATGCAAACATGTTTATTTGCATTTTCATTTGTCTCACAGGCTGGCTTTTTACTTTTGCAATAATTAAATTTCACGTGACTCTCCACTGAATTAAAGCTTTCATAACACTTTCTCCTATTTGTTTTACGACAGTAACATTTCCAGGATACATATTTTTGCAGCGACTGCTTCACTCTGAGATACACAGCAGGCACATCATTATTCATGCCACTAAGTTCATGCCTGCTTGATGGCCTAGCCTTGATCTTCTGCATCATTCTTACACCTTAAAAATGTTTTCTAACAAAAAAGTGTTTCAGCAATGACAGAACTACGTCACACACACAATCAACTCAGACTGATCTGACTGGGCTTATAAAGGAACCATCCGGGGGGAAAAAGTGCTAAAAACCTCCATAACTTTAATTTAAGGAAGAAATACAATAGAAAACATGCTACTTAATTAGTTAAAAATCCTGATTTCTACTACTGCACATAAATTTTGAACATTATTCAGTTTTGCTCTTTATTAGCTTTCTGAGAATCCTGTATTTGTCTTTTCTACATCAAAGTGGGAACACAGAATAAAGTAAGGCCTCAAAATCTGATAAAATTACTGAGGCAAAATAACCATGAGGCAGAAACAGGGCTGATCAAAATGCTGAGCTGAACGGGTATATTGGACAATCCAAAAGCACACACTACTAATAAAGGAGCTTGTGGTCTGGGTGGATGGACTGAGGGTCAAGGAGAAAGTTTCTTAATGGTCTCACTAATAAATCGCCATATGACCTCTCCGACCTTTCATGAAAACCAATCTACACTGCCATGGGTCATGAACAAGACTAGAATACCTCCAGAAATATTCCAGCGCCAGAGAGTAATACTCACATTCTGCATTTAACGTATCACTTGATTTTCCACTAAACATAAGTTAAAACTTTTTTCATTAAAAGAAAGTATCTTTAGGATCAACAATTTTTTAACATACCAGAAAGAGTAATGGATGCCATGGTTTCACTATTCTAAAGGAGCAAGATATGTATGCATTGTTTCCATCAGTTGTAGACTTTACTCCCTCATCCTGGGTAGTCTCCTAGTAAGTCCTCAGAAGAAATACTCACAAAAGTAATTTCATGGGTTTTTGGTTGTTTGGGTTTTCTTACTATGTACATTTTCCTTTAAATAAAAATGTTTTTCTTTCAAAATTACATTTAATTTTCAACTTTGAAATGTTTATAAGGAAATGTTTTTCCTCTTGTGCTTGTGTCCTGGTAATTCGGTGCTCAAAATTCACAACACTGTCAACAAAAGTGTTATCTGATACAATTTGTAATACAAACTAAAATTGAGCTAAAATACATTTTAAAGCATTTAGCATCTTCAGAAGATACAAAAGCATGAAAGTTTTAAAATTATTGTGAAATTTTAGATAAACCCTAGTTCTGTTTCACCTATTTACTTTTACCTAACTTCTACCACTGACAAAACAATGCTAAAAACTATACAAATTTAAGAGAATGTAGATAATTGCCATTTCTGAAAAAAATGGCAGGGAACCAGCTTTCCCAGTAGAAGTCAGGTCGCAGAACTCTGGTCCTTATTAAAATGTCTTCAAGGTCATTTCAGCTTGATATTCTCTTGACTTGTCATAAATGCATACTAAAAATCTCCCATGTAGTAAACAAATAAACAAGTTAGAATACCATCTAAAGGAAAGAGCAGTGTGAGCTCCAGAAATCTAGATCGCATGTAAGTGAGGTGACACTGTCAAGTCTGATTTAGCAGAAATGTGATGGGGATGTATTTCTGCTTTATTCAAAACATAAATTAAAAGAATTACTACCTGTTAAGATATACAAGGGTTCAGCAACATAAGCCAGACAGAACAATTAAATATGGAGGTCATGCAGCCTTCTGAAAATTTTCCTTATTTTGAAAACCAAAATTGTATTGTCTAGCAGGTGTCAAAAATGCTGCCTGTCAGCCTTCAGCGAGGATTTCTTCAGGCTTTCGTTCACATGTGCATTTAGTACATTATACATGTGCACATGCATCAGAGTTGGCTAATTTAGATAGCTTTGCAAGTTCTTCTCTCACAAACAGCTCATCAATTACTATTACAGTAAAAATATATTACCAGTAGAGAAAAAAAAGGCAAAAAAAGGCAGGAAAATGGCAAAATTAATCTTATTCTCTAACTTAGCATCTTTTGAGAATTGATTAGTGACAGGAATATTTATATATATAAATACATTCACATTCACATAGCAAGACAAATTGTAAACATTAACATTTCCCAGGAGTAACATAATTCAACACATTTCAATGCCTTAAAAATATTAAAAATAGCAAAAATATTTTTACTTGTGAAAATTCTCATCTGTTTCCTCCAAATGTAAGAGAATCTCTTCTGCACATTCTACTGATGGGGCTCCAGTGATTTTTTCCTTCACACTCTGCAGCAACTGTCTAAGCATAGACTGTAACAGAGCTTCATCTTCACTTGTAAAGTGAGACATCTGTATAAACCAAATATAAGTATAATAAGCTCTCATAGTTTTGGCTTTTTTTTCCTCCCCTCCAAGATGCTAAGAAAAGCATAAATCCCTTGAATTGCCACTTTCTTCCTGTTACCAACAACATGAGATTTTCTACCAAAAGACACAATTACAGACAGGAAATACTTGATAGAGCTTATCTTCAGATAAAATGGAAACAAAATAATCAAATCAGTCTTAATAAACCTCCTGTTATATTGGTACATTATTCTTAAAATGAAATATTGCATTAAGAAAAGCCTTAATATTCCTGTTCATAGATGCTTGAGGACTTGCCCATCAAATAAGCACAAGACTACGCAGTAATTTAATGAAAAAGGGTTTTTACAGATGTAATGACTGTATCTTGACAAGAAACCTCTACAAGTATCTCTACTGCTTCCCATCCACTATTACTACCTAGTTCTGATATTTGGATCCTTCAGAGCTGTTGCCCTGCCCATGACAGAAGGTACTGGCAGCCCTTGTAAGGGCCAGGCAGAATTATCAGAACTGTTTAATTTCCCTGCAATAATCAGATGCAGCAATCTGACAGAGTCTTGTCAATGTAAGCCTACAGCTACTGGGAAAAACTGTGAGGAGCAGCAGCAGTGAGAAACTGGAAACATCTGTCAAATCCAAAAGAAAGTGTCTTATCAGTTTGATTTTCAAGGATTCAAAAAAAACCCAAAAGCGACATTTCTTCTTTGATTAATTAATCAACCTAAATTCATGGCTTAAACGTCTTTATATGCCAAGGAATACTTCCAACTGCCAGTAACAGTTCTAGCTTGTATATTTCTAGTCTATTTCAGGAAGAACAATTTAGAGAACTTTGACTTTTTTTTTTTTTAAAAAAAAGGTCAATCAAAGACTCTCTAAGCACCTGTGAATAAACAAGACGCAGACTTGGAAGAAACAATATAATAAATCACTTCTTCAGAATTAAACACTATTAATTAACATAAATAAACAAAGCCATACACCACCGACTGGAGGAGTTACCTCCAGTAGATTAAATATCTCAAGATTAAATTTGAGATATTTAATCAAAGTCAACATATTTTTACATCCATATAAACCACTCTCCTAAGTCTTATATTTTTACCTTCACATTGTGTAACATCCTAATCCCCTGCGAAAAACTTCACTCAGAATTTTTGTTATCTGTCAATAAAGAAGTCAAACTTGTAACTCAGGGAATATGTGAACAATAAGATGTTGCTAGATCAGTCTGGCCTTCGAGATAATAGGAGCGATTCGGGAGCTTTCACCCCTTATCAGGGATCACTGGAACTGCTGTCCTTGAGGTGTAACAGGTCCCAAAGCATGGGGGCCTTTTGTTATTACAAATCTTGAGACCTTATAATGTGAAGACCACACCTCCAGGTACCTGAGAACCTCCTCGAATTAAAAGCTCCGCTTACCAAGCATGCATAATAAAGTTAAAAACCACTGCAACTTTAAATCGAAGCAGGAAAACACTAACCCATGAGAGGGAAGGGACAAAGAAGACACAATTAACATTTTGTACTGTATAAATACCTGACACGACTGTATCCAGGCATGCTAGCTTTGTGGATTACTACCTAGCATCCATCTCTGCGCAGAAACATAATAAAACGATATCTTGAGTCTGTGTGTGGATTGACTTGTTGCGCACCGGGTGACGAACTCCAGGTTTTGGACAACATTTTGGCATAACTAGGCATTTTCAAAAGCACAAGTATCTGGATAATGCCTGGCAATCAGTGCAAAGCCCCACTCAAATTATTCATATAGACAAATCATGAGAATATTGCAGTTTCACCTCAAGCTTGCTTTGAAAAGTCTTATTTGACTTATGTAATCACTAACAGAGATACTTATTTGAAAATTAATTTGTAAAGGTTTGTGGTTCGTTGTGTTTGGGTTTTTTGCTGTGTTTTGTTCTGTTTTCCCAGCAAGCATATCCCCCATTCAGTTTCCGGGAAAAATGTAAACGATCGTTTTTTCCCTAAAAAACTTCACCCCAAGCCCAGTTTGTGCAGTCTTTTCTCGGCAGTGTCCCACAACTGCAAAGCCCGCCCCAAGCCCCAGGGGATGGTTACGAGCGGCCGGTTGCAGCCAGCATGTATCCTTACACAAGCCTTTGCCCGAGCAAGGGAGAAATTTAGCAACAAGCTAACGGCAGCAGTTAACAGAAAGATAAGCAGTGCGAGAATTCCCACCCCCCTCTCGAATTTCATCGTCAGTCGGTTTGGGGCAGTAACCAGATTTCTAATGACAACACCTACGAAAGCAGCTTCTCCTAAAACCAACAGGAGAAGAGAACAACCCTGCCCAAGCCCTTCTCTCACTCTATTACTAAAGGCGCACAGGGACTCCGCCAAGGCCCCATGGATGCTCCCGCCCCCGACACCTGCCGCCATCGCCCGCTCCGGCCTCCCTCCGCCCCCTTGAGGTCTCCGAGGCGCGGCCCCGGGCCCAGCACTCCCCGTGGCTCCCAGACCCAAGCTCCGGATGGCCCCACCAGGCCCCGCGGGTTGCGGGGAAGGGCTCTGCCGTATGCGGCCCTCACCGGGTTTCTGTCCCCGCCCGCACCGAGCCCCCCGGGCCGCTGGGAATCACCTTGAGGCGGCGGCTGCCCCCCCAGTCGCGGCGGCAGAGCGTGTGCCCAGGAGCGGCCCTTAGCGACGGCCGGCGCCCGCTGCCGAGTCTCGCAGGGCCCTTAGCAACATCGCGAGAGGGGGCCGGACCGCCTCAGCCCGCCGCCTGCTCCCGCTGTTCTAACCCGCGCCCAGGCCGAGAAGTCCTCCCTCTCTGGCTGCGAGCCCCGGCAGCTCGGCCCTGTCGCCGCAGGCTTGCTTGGCCAGCTGCAGCTAGCTTGGCTCTCCCAGTCCTCAGGTTGGGGTGTCGGGGCTGATCCCTGCCCGGCCCCCCGTGGCCCCCAGCCCTCGGTGTGGTTTAGGTTTCCCACTTAACTCAGAGGAGTACCCTCACGCCATTGCTCCCAATGTGCATCAGCAAGGGAGCAGATGGTCTCAATAAATAAAAATATGAATGGCAAGATATTCTCTAGTGCTCTTTAACTCTCCATCCCCTCCTGGGATGGAGGAAATATTATAATAAGAACAAATAGAATTATTTTCTGTTCAACAACTGAAGGCATAACAAAGCAGTGAAAATGTTTTGATTTGAAATCCTTTTCTATTAACTTAGCTATAACAAGCAGAAATTAGTTATAATAAACACTCATAATGATGTTTGACAGTGCTAGCATGTAAGGTGGCACATTGTACATTTTTATCCTTTTTATGCCAGTAACTCTAATCTTCCCTGAGGAAATGTCCCTGTAAGTGGATCTATAGCCTCTTGAGTTCATACAGCTCTGCCTACTCTCTCACAGTAGAACTACCAGCACGTTGGAGCCAAACATGTAAAATACAGTACTTCTGCTGAAAATAATGATTCAGGAGTTGAAACAGAAATCCGTCTTACTGTTAGTTCCTCAGAAACAAGACTGATTAGTGGCAATGGAGTCTGTGGTACATTTAACACTGTTCTCAGTGAAATGAAGTGGTCAGGGCCCTCAGGTACCCACAAAACAAAAGCTGGAACAATTGTCTGCTGACTGCTGCTTGCAAAGGATCCTGAGTAAACCTACCAGAGTCCTGTTAGCTCAGCCGTGCACTCTCCACATCTTCTGCACATCTCCACAAGTGCACTTTTTGGAATGGGATACAACTGACAGCAGTTTATTCTTGGTCCAAGCCAGGCTCCTCTTTCACAGGCAATAGAGAGATTTGCTTCTTTTCTGTTGCCATACCAACTAATAAGTGCTGTGCTCTGATGCAACACTTCTAATTTCTCTGTCACTTCACAAGTACTGATTCAAGTGACAGCACCTCAATTTCATGGCTGGTATGAAATTAAGAAATCCAATATACGTAACATTCAGCATTCCTAGCTCTTACTGAAAAAGCCTCCATTTTAGCATGTCTTTCCTATCTATCTTATAAAAACATCTTATAAGACAATTTGCAGCTGTAGTGGCATCACAGAAAGATGTTCTCACGGTACCTGTTGTGCTTCTGAAATCCTTCCATTCTTTTCTCTACTCTCTTCCACGTTCTGTGTTTCATCCAGCTTCTTTTGCTATATGTTTTGCAGCAATTGGAACCTGGAGTCCTTTTTCCTGAGCCAAGCTGGCAGATCTCAGGTGCTATTTGGTGTGATCATTAGGGTGCGTCCAGGCAGATAGTTTCTGAGGGTGATACTTAGAACTCTATTCTGAAGTGCATTCTGTTTACACGGATGTATGTTACTCATATGAGAGAGGTTGCAATCACTGTGAAATTGCTCATGTGGATTTCACACTGGTGAAATTCCACTATCTCTCACACCAAGACATCCATACCAGAGCTAAATAAAGACCAGGAGAAACCAGGACATCCCCACTTTAGAGTTTTCCAAACTAGGACTAAGATAGATATCAGGAAATGAGAGGTAAGTGTGAAGTCTGGCTCTGGAGATTACACCCACCTTTCCGAATACTGTCATCCCTTAAGCAGTTTGTAAGCCCCCAAATAAAAGATAAAGACATTTCATCAACCCTTTTATGACCACTGTGGCATTTGTTGCCCTCTCACATTACTAATTATGGCAGTTTCCCAAATTTGGTGGAATAATGACCATGTTTTGAGAGTTCATTAGATCATAATCTAATCATAAATATCAAAAAGGAAACTGCTTGAAATATTACTGTTGATGGGAAAGTCTTTTTAAATAATCTCCAAAGGAAATTTTCTATTTTGGAGACCATCTGTCCTTTCCTCCCTGTGCACTCCGGGGAAATATTAACCTATTACTAAATGTTTCCGTTAAAACAAACAATAGGGAATCAGTGGGTAAATGGGCATGAGGATTGCAGGCTGGATCACTTGGCATACTATCAGATCCACGTGGAAGGCCTGTGATAAAACTCATATATATAGAACTTTTGTTGGTTCCATTAAAAAAAAGAAGTAAACTATCATGACTTTAGACTAAACATCAGATGAGTTTGTACCTTACTACTGAGAGCTAAGCTAATAACATAGAATCATATAATGGAATCATAGAATGGTTTGGGCTGGAAGGGACCTTAGAGATCATCTAGTTCCAACCCCCCCCCCACTGTGGGCAGGGAGACCCTCCACTAGACCAGGTTGCTCAAAGCCTCATCCAGCCTGGCCTTGAGCACCTCCAGGGATGGGTTGCCCTTCTCTGGGCAACCTGTTCCAGTGTCTCACCACCCTCACAGTATAATATTTCTTCCTAATACCTAATTTAAATCTACCCTCTTTCAGGTGTTACCCCTCGTCCTATTACTATACTCTGATAAAAGAGTGCCTCCCCTCTCTCCTCTAGGTCCACTTTAGGTACTGAAAGGCTGCTATAAAGTCTCCCCAGAAACTTCTCTTCTCTAAGATGAACAACCCCAACTCTCCCAGCCTGTCCTCGTATGGGAGGTGCTCTGGCCCTCTGATCATCTTCATGGCCCTTCTCTGAACTTGGTCTAACAGGTCCATGTCTTTTCTGTGCTGAGGACTCCAGAGCTGGACACACTACGCCAGGTGGGGCCTCATAAGAGCAGAGTAGAGGGGGAGAATCACCTCCCTTGACCTGCTGGCCACGCTTCTCTTGATGCAGCCCAGTACACGGTTGGCTTTCTGGGCTGCAAGTGCACATTTGGTCATATTGAGCTTCTCATCTACCAGCACCCCCTAGTCCTTCTCTTCAGGGCTGTTCTCAATCCATTTTCTGCCCAGCTTCTATTTGTGCTTAGGACTGCCCCAACCCAGGTGCAAGACCTTGCACCTGGCTTTGTTGAACTTCATGAGGTTCGCGTGGGCCCACCTCTCAAGCCTGTCAAGGTCCCTCTGCATGGCATCCCTTCCCTCCAGCGTGTCCAACACACCACACAGCTTGGTGTTGTCAGCAAACTTGCTGACGGTGCACTCCATCCCACTGTCCATGTTGCTGACAAAGATGGTAAACAACACCACATGTAAGCTCTTACAAGAGTGAAAAAATAAGATTGGGCCCATTTACTTATTTGGTAGTTACACTTCAGTTATGCAGACATTTCATAAAGAATTAAAGTTTTACACTGCTATTCCTGATTTCTCTCATCTGAGAAAAAGAGGTGAGAAACTGTCAGGAAATCAATAGGACTCTCACGTAATATTGTAAAGCACCAAACCCGAACCATCCTGCCCAATAACAATCAGGAATAACGTAGTGAATATATAGACTCCGATTTTTCCATCTGTATTTTATGATGTAATCTTCAACAGATACTCTGAATGTTGTTGTAAAAGTAACTACTGGAACTGAGGTTCAGCATAGGTGATTAAATCTACACTGCAATGCTAAGTAACCGCCTCAATGAATCAAAGACAAAATAAGCTTCAATGACAACATAAGTATCCAAATGCCAATAAAATGATTTTTTCATACACAAATCTTTCTTGGTGAAACTTCAAGGCGCTAAGCACATTTGTGTCACTGATTGGCCTTAAGCAGATCTCTCAGCAATGGACTTATTTCTTTGTTGGAAATTAAGAACGATAAAATTATCTTTATATGCCCTTGTGAAAATTGTCACATAAATCCCAATATAATAACCAACTGGCATCATAATTCTCTGATTTATTTGCAATTAATTTTCTAATTAATATTTTGGTCTTTTTTATCATATGTTTCCTGAAGGTGGCAGCAATATTCAAGAGTTGTGTGCATGTCTGACTTTTGAATCTATTGACCTGGAAGACAGTATTTCTTTCAATGTAACTGTATTTGTCTTTACAGCTATTTGTAATATGCTAAAATCAAACTTTGATGGCATAGATATTGTAGTTGTGGACATATGATGTACAATATCACCACGGAATATGAAGAAAATGTCATTGAACCATAGAATGGTTTGGGTTGGAAGGGATATTAAAGATCATCAAGTTCCAACCCCCCTGCCGAGGGCAGAGACACCTTCTACTAGACCAGGTTGCTCAAAGCCTCATCCAACCTGGCCTTGAGCACCTCAAGGGATGGGGCATCCAGGGTTTCTCTGGGCAACCTGTTCCAGTGTCTCACCACCCAGTGAAAAATTTCTTCTTAATACCTTGGATTCTGGGATGCAAGCGCACATTACTGGGTCATGCTGAGCTTCTCATCTACCAGCACCCCTTTGAGTGCAACCATCCAGCCAATTCTTTAATGACCAAGGGCTCCATCTGTCTGTNTTCATGATCTTGCTAGGCACAGAGGTGAGACTGACAGGCCTGTAGTTTCCCGGGTCTTCCTTATTTCCCTTTGTAAAAATGGGGGTTATGTTTCCCCTTTTCCAGTCTGTGGGAACTTCACCAGAGTGCCACGACTTCTCAAATATGATGGATAGTGGCTTAGCAACTTCCTCTGACAGTTCCCTTAGAACCCGTGGATGTATCTGATCAGGTCCCATGGACTTGTGCACCCTCAGGTGCCTTAGAGGGTCTCAAACCTGATCTTCTCCCACAGTGGGCTGTTCTTCATTCTCTCAGTGCCTGCCTTTGCCTTCTGCAACTTGGGCAGTGTGGTTTGGGTACTTGCCAGTGAAAACTGAGGCAAAAAGTCATTGTTTACCTCAGTTTTCTTCATATCCTGGGTAACCAGGTCTCCCATTTCCTTCTGGAGAGGGCCCACATTTTCCCTAGTATTCCGTTTATCACTCTATTTGATCTTAATCATTTATAATCACTGATAGAGTTACTCAGGCCAACAGTATCTCACACCAGCATCGTAGGGTTTTATATCAAAAAGAATCTTAACACTTCTTCTTTTGCCTTAGACTCAATACATTTCACATTATTGTGAAATGTTTTTGTTGATGAGGAGAGACAATAATATTGACATAAGAAATAGGAAAAAAATTAGAGAACTCTCTTCTCCTTTAATTTTGCTAGCAATTGTCTGGTCAGGTACTTGCAGATCCCAGCTGCAGTCTGAGTGGAGAATCATGGAAGCCAACAAAGACATGTCTGCAGCAGAGCTCTCCTCCCCTTCATCTTTTACCCCAGGACTGCATAATGTTCCGTGTCTCTCGTGCCTGCAAGTCTTCTGTCGGCTCCAGGTCTGCTCTCACAAAACATCCAGGTCAGAAGCCCAAGTTCTGGTACTGCTGTCCCAGAAAGGCCACTTGAGGAAAGGAATTGCATAGCTGCTGGTGGTCATGCTGCCAAAGGAGGTGCAAAATGGAGGCAGAGGCCTCCCTGTGAGTCTTCACTGGTTGAAATGGACTTCCCAAATCATCTTATACTTTCATAACTGAATGTCTCATCCCAAGAGAAAGGTAAGGAAGACACTGCATTTGTTTTAATTTTTATCTCCCCACTTAAACGTGCATGGAACACAAAAGCTGCAATTTTAAATTATGCTAACAGGGTTTATTACACTGTGCTTCCTAAGGAGTCTGCTTAGAGAGTGCAGTGGCCTTTTTTGTGGTTGTACCTGAGGATTGCTGTGTCTTAGAATTGTCTTTTTTTCTTGTCCTCCCCAATTACTGTCTGTGCTAGGTTGAAAAACGGTACTTTGATATCCTGAAGTTTAATATTTTTGTAATTGCTTGATTTTATGCACATCTTTTGTGTAGTATCACTGAAATAACTTCTTTCAGATTTCCTTCCAAGATTAGCATTAATTCCTGCACCCATCACACTGATGTTTCAGAATTCATTCATCAGCTCTTCTGAGCCGCTGATGTGGTTGGTATTCTGCTGCAGATGCTGACTGCTATTCCTTTTTGGATTTCTATCTGTCTTAGATTTCCCTAAAATGTGTCATTGCTATTACTTCCTTTATTATACCATCTGTAGTATAAAGCCTGTATAAGTGGTTTTCTGTTGAGTCACCACACCTTCTCTATCCTCTCTTTTCCATTTGTCTTCTGAGAATTGTATCCATCCTGGTAAACTACAGCGCTCCTTACCCAATGGCTTATCCTGCTGCAGTTCTGAATACCACTGTCAAAAATAATGCAGTTTCCTCCCTGCACCGTCACACCGAGTGCTTTCGTAATATGTGCAGGGGATCACATACTTGAGACATTTGCTATGTAAGCTGTTGTTTTATATTCTTTTGTTAATATAAGTCATAGTCTTGTTTTTACAGCTTTCTTCTAGAAGTACAGATTAATCTAGCCAGATATGACGCACAGAAAACTTTGTTCTCTTCATTTTTGGAATGCTGTAAAATGCTTGAGAAGTAAGCAAATCGTAATCTTTGCTGCTCATTTGAAGCTATACTCTTTTGTAAGACTTGCCTAGGAGGATAGAATTTGGCCCATACGTTGCCATGCTTTGTTCCTCTGTGTACTTTCAGCAACATGAGCTGTGTGCTTTGTTTTTCAAAATATTTTGTGTCCTAGCAAACTGCGAGCTCTTCAGACATCAAAGTGATGTTTTAAAGAAATAGTGAAAGCATTGCTTGGTAACAACACTGTTTATTTAAATTCCAGAAAGCACTTTTTTAACTTTTTCTTTTATTTCAGTTAGATAATGTCTGTGACCCTAACATAATTTTTACATCTGAGAAAAGTTTTTGGAGCTTCTCTGGACAAATACTGTGTCTGGAGTAAAGAAAGATGGATGAAGAAAAACACTAGTCCTGAATGTCTTCACACAAAAAATAAGAAAACTGATTTTAAGATTGTTGTGTAACAGAATCTGTTGTGCAATGCAATCTCACTGGTAACGCACAGACATCTCATAAGATAATGAACCTCATTTATTTGGAGAAGTTGGAAAAAAATATGTGTTATAGTTTTGCATTGCTGAAGTCAATATGCCACACTCCTCTCTGGTATAATTCCAATGAATTTTAGTTTTAAGGATTAATTTGATTCAGTGAGTCTGCAAATACGTTTCTTCAACATGAATAATAATTCCTAAGTAACAAACAGAATACTTAATATTTTCATTGTTCTCATGGAGTGAGTAAAATTCCAATAGAGACATGGTTTTATCAAACTCACTTCAGTGAGGAGTAAGACATATAATTCTATATCTTGATACTTCTCCACAGTAACTGTTATAAATTTTGTAATGCATATTTTATTCCAGACTAACTCATTGTCCCCAAAAGATATTGTCAAGTAAATAAAATATTAGCCATATATACTTTATTTTAGTATTTTGAGAAAAAAAGTAGTTTTCATGAAAGCCATATGGCTTGCAACAAAATTAAGAAATCTATCCACAGGCTAGGCATAACAGAAATTATTAACTCTGCCAGTGCTTTGGGATGCAAAAGTGCAAAGCTACATTCAGGTGGACAGCTCTTTCCTTCCACCAGCCAGGACTTTGAATGTTACAGCCTGCTTGACATGAAATGTCCTGATTTTTTTAATCTCTATCTGTAAACTAGGAAGAAAAATGGACAGCCTGCAAAAAAGTATATCCCCCCTCTTCTTCAGTTCAGAAAACTCATATTTTTTAAGGGAACCACCTCCTCCAGCCAGGCAACTATACTTACCCATACCTGTTTGGGCCAACTACTAGAAAAAAACATACACTGACTCCCTGTTCTCCTTGGTCAGAAGTTTATGTGTCCCATGAGTGAGGAGGTACCTTTTCTCAAGATTTGTGAGCAGTCTTGTTTACTGCACCAGACCTGCAGTGTACAAGTCCGTGCTGCTGAGGGGGAAAAGGGCTGTGATTCTGCTATTGATGGGGGTCAGGAGTGTAATCTTCAGTCCTTTCGCATAATGAATATCTCATCTGTAAAATGGGTTTTGTGAACTTGTAATGACTTGATTGAAGACTGATTATTGTGCTTGTAATCCTTGGAGTGCTCCTGTAGCAATGCAAAGTATGCTAATAATGTGTTCATTACTACTTTAAACTCTGTTTCCCTTTTAGCGTACTCTTTCTGCTTAACTCAGGTTCCTGGGCTTGCACTAGAGAATAATGAGAGAGCTGAAGAGAAGAATCCATGTGGATGTAGACTCTAAGCTGGTGTATGTTGATAAACTTGATTTATGCTGATGGATCTATGTTAAATTATGCTAGTGGAGTATTCAACCCCAGTTTTAAGGAAGATATACTCACAGCTGAGTCTTTCTTGGCAAAGTTCTGAAAAAACTTTAAAAATATGTTCCTGCTTAGTTTTCAGCATAATTTTGCCAGGTGGTCTGATGCTTTATAGTGTTTATGGCATTAATTAACTGTAATGCCATTGTGTTTCATACTGTATTTTACGGCTTATGCAGCATGTGAATTGATGTGTATTATATTGCATATAACTCAATACAATAAACATAGCACTACAAAACAGAGTTGCTGCATTTTTTTTTTATTACAGGTAGGTTACCTACTGTGATGAAAATAATATAAAAATATAGGGAAATAATTATTCCCTTTCTTCCTACTTTTTATTCAAGAGATAACCCATGGTAAATTAGGTGCAATTTTCATGAAATTTTATACAAACATAGATCTTCGTATAAAACAGTAAATAAGCTCTGCTAGAATTTTGTGGTTTTTACACTTGATTTTTGAAATTACCTTATGTTTGTAATGCTTTGCCTCAGAGGTTATTTGAAGATCAGTCCTGAGGTTTATTGCATATTTTCAGTTGCTCCTGAAGGCAATGGATGCGAAGAATCTCACTTTGCAGAACTGAACCGTTTATTCTTTCTCTTATGTACCCATATGTAGAATTTTTTGCATTTTAACCAGGATACTCTGCAATTCCTATCCATCAGAGACTGAAATACTTAGCTAAGCATACTGAGATGAGCTGTCCTCTGCATATGACTGTAATTACTTACAGAAATAAACTGCATGGCTCTCATTTTGGTTCCAGAATGGGATCTGATATCCAAAAGGGACCATGGAAACAGCATTTTTTAAGGCAGTGCATGGGAAGATTCAGTGTCCCAGGGCCCTCACCTCATTCTTTCTTGGTTTTTTGCTTTCCCCCAACATACTGAAAAAGAAGATGCAGGTAGAAAATATAAAATGAGGGACTGTCCCTCAAATCCTGCTCTGGAGCTTAGGTGCCTTATTCAGGGCTCAAGTGTGTGCCTCTCTCTACTTTTGGTATCCAGAGTTCATGTTCTCTCCTGAGAGTAAGAGCCCATTAAGACTGCTTGAATAAGCTAGGCAAAGCTCCTGGAATGTTTTCAGAGTGTGCCCTAGCTCTGTCTGAGGAGAGATTTGCAGTAGGTATGCTCCAGCCTGAGGGACCCCAAACATTCCTCTGTCAGCACAGTCCCTATCAGTGGTCTGTAATGTGAGCGTGGCAGGGAGAAGGAAGTTTCTGAAAGCAATGCCAAGTTCCTGTAGCTGAAAAGCACATACAGAGATGAAGCTTGACTGTAGCATTGTGGTTAAGTACTGATGTAGGAGTGTTGGTACTTTTCCCTTTATTAAGTCCAATAACTGTTTAATATAAAATGCATGATCATTCCTGACAGTAGAGACAGTCCCATCATCTCACTCCTACCCAAGCGTCCTGGTGGCTCTGCAGAGCCAAGCTCCCTCTCGTTGGCTTTCCCCTCCTCTTTGTCAGATCCTGACCTCTTTCGCAAATCCTCATCAGGAGCAGAGGAAAGTCCCACTCAGCCTAGCCTACTCCTCACCAGCTATGAAACTCTCCTAGAAGCAAGTTTGTGTTGAATTCCCAGTTTCTAGAGCTGAGCTAGATAGCATCAGTGAGCACTGTGAGTCTAAGGCAGAAAGAGGTGTGCAGGCATTTGGGATCTTCAGAGCCAAACACGAGGATGCATCCTAATTTTCAGTTTGGGCTATAAAATTTACCAAGTCCTGTTTATAGCAGAGTTCCTTTTGAATCTGGTCTTAAACATTTTCCATTTTTCACATGTGCCCCTTTTTCTACTCAATTCTCTCCAGGTCAGTGACAGTTCTTACACCGATTTCTGATACCTAGGATAACATAATAAAGATAGGATGTAGAAGAGGTGCCTTTTTATAAGCATAACGCTCTTTTTTCAAATTGTCGCTTATTTTGTATAAATGAATGGCTTCTTATCAGACAGATATTACAGCAAATTACAACCTGCATGGAGTACAGAAGGGAGTGAAAGGCAATCTGGATTAAATGTACAAGGAACTGCTTATATATGCTGTAGTGGAAAAGCTTTATCTGAAAGAGAGGCAGCATGTAAGCAAATTTTAGCCAGCCTTTCACATAATCTGTCTGTCAAAGATTATGTGTGTGCTATTAATAATAAGTAAGGTGAACCAGTCATCTCCCAACACTACATATTGCTTGTATCAGAGCACCAAAGCCTTGGTTCATAATACATTATGCAGATTAATTTATCCTGGATAATTTCTCCAATGTCAATAACACTAGCTTTGTCTTAACACTCTTACAATTTTACAGCAACACAAGATCAGTGAAGCTACTTCACCTGAATCCTCCTTCTCTGCAGTTTTATGCTAGCATAACTCAACTATCAGAAAGAAATCACATCTACCCTAGAGTTAGTGTCCTAGTTATGCTTGTTAGTATAAAAACATGCAGCATAGATCCCATGGAAAGAAGGAAGGCTGAGGCTCCCTGCAATTATTACTATTCAGCGTGCTGCAGCTGTGACCCCAGTGGAATTTCAAACAGAGACATTGCAGTGGCTCATTGGGAACAAGTGAAGCTGTTCAACTGCTGATTATTCCAGCAGAGCCTGAGCAAAATAATTAATAATTAGGTGTGAAATTAACTTGCACCTTTTGTTTTCCCTAGTACTGTCCACATGTTGTTAATTTGCTTCTGCACCAGCAAGCGACAACGTAGATTTAAAGAATATATGTGGGAATAAGCTAAAAGTATCTCTAGGTTAATCTTGTTATATTTGCTAGCTTTTTTAGTATTAAGTATTATAGAGCTTTGTCTTAACTCTTTAAAATATCTGATGCCTTAAATTCTAAGTATTTTTGATGCTTTTTTTAAACAAGGCTTAATTTGCTGATGAGAAAGAGAAAATTGTGCTTTGTCTTTATATTATACTATATAGATATACAGCATATTATTTCATTATGTCTTATCCTGTATGTTTGCATTTCAAATGCATTTTTTTAGGGGGTTTATATTGAATATATTAACTGAAAATGGTGTGAGTTGATGATAGGCCTGCAGTATTGTGTATAATGTAGCAATACACTGTTGGAGCGATTTTATATGTTTCTGTATGTTATGCAGAAGGCTTTACTTAGAGTGTTTTGTGAACCTTTACAATGAGAAATACATAAATTAAGTTGATTGGTCCTGATAGGCTCCATATGATCACTTAATTATAGACTGCACCAAAATGTAGAATTAATATTACAGACATTTCAGTGACATAACAGCTTTGACTCTCACCTGCTATATACGGTGTGGAAGATCTCTTGGAAATCTGAGGTGACACAAGATGAAGTTTGAATCTCTGTTCCTGTTAAAAGGTGAGGTTGGTAACTTTTTTGCTCTAACTGGCTATCTCTGGGCACTTTCTTGTGTGTAAGGCTATTATGTCCAGTCTTTGTCTTAGTGCTTGTTCTGTTAACTCAGACTATGACTTTTGTTTTCTGTAGTCTTCCAGACTTTTTTGGACACTCCAGGTTACTGGACAGGGATGCAGATATCTGTAGCACAAGGGAAATTATGTAAGTGTGGAAACTTCCATGAGAGTAGGTAGAAGCAAGTCTCTTAAGTTTAAGAAGCATCTGTTACTGTAGGAGCAACACATGGCACATAAGATGAAAGGTTCTTTCCCTTTTCATAGAACAGAAGAAATAGGAAATCATTCTTTCCTAAGTAGAAGGAGGCCCACAGTCTCCTTCCCAGTGTTACTTCTTCCTGAATGTACTTCCCTGTGGTAGGGAAGCATAGCAGGTCTTTACAAGGTTGCTTTGTTGTTTCTTTTGAATGTGGTGCTGTTCAAGTATCTCACTTCTGTTCCAGTTAAGAGTACAATTTTGGTCAATTAGGAATATCAAAAGGTGAAATTACTTTTGACACACTCTAGCAGTCATTGAAGTAGCTCATTTGTAATGCAGATAATTTGCCAAACTGTTCTTATTTTGTATGCTAAGCAAATAATCCAAACAAAATCGAGCTCACCCATCTTATTCAGATTAGCCCTCTTGCCAGCATGTTAGCAGAGGGATTTATGTGGTCCCCAAGCCTGTTTATTTTAGTGATGTACTAAAAGGTAGTACTTTCTTTTCTTTAGATGCAATTTACCATCAATAGATCTTGGAATTATCAGAAAGGTAAACAGTTAGGCTACTTGTAAACTGTGGTAGGAATATATGCCAACATTTAGGTTTACACAGGGCAGTATTTGCATATAAATCCAAAGAACAGTTTATGTAAAGATTTTTAAGAGGCTGATTCATCAAAAATCAGTTATAAAAATACATAAGGATCAAACAGAATCTAAATGTTATGGCTGAACTTAAGTGTCTCGATTATACTTTTTAAAAGTCTGGCACTGTATTTCCACAGTCCTAATAAACTGAATTTCTATTTCTTCCAAAAATTATTTCTGCCGTTTATCCCATTTGAATAAATATTTGTGCTTGTACTGGCTGATAGGGGGAGGGAGTAAAAACCCTCCCACTGAAGTCACTGCTGGTGAAAGCTCTGAGCAGCACCCACTACGTGGAACATGACACGTGCCCGGGTGAGGGACTGTCCCCTCAGCAGTAGTTACAGTTGGTCTGTGTCTGCCGAGGCTCGCCACCTCCCAGGCAGACAAATTTTAAGGCTCTCTTTGTGCAGTCTTAGGTTAAAACATTGTGAGTGCAAGCTTATTATTATTGTGGATGTCACCAGTTTTTGAATGTGGATGTTCTGTTTCTTCCCATCTCTTCTCACAATCCCTTTCTAAGGTCACCCATTATGCTTAATCTATGCAGGTGGAATCTTCTGAGTAAATTAGGGCCATTTATTCCATGCCTATATTTTATCATCTTTCCTGATTATGGATCCTTCACTTTAACCAGAAAGTTTTTTTCTGAGCAAAGACCTCTTCAGTGTTAACTTATCAATGTATACAAGTATACCTATGGCTGTGTAGAACAGATATTCATAATTATAAGAATGTTTCCTGATTTCATTAAATTAATGAAATTGACCTTCGTTAATAATTCAGGTCACTTTTTGCTTTTCATTTTCTGATTGATTTATTTGCTTATTTAAGGAATGGAAACTCTCCCTCTGTTTAGCTTTGTCTCTCATCTAATAAAATAGGTAGATAGATACATCTGGGAAAAAGAAATTCAACTTAAACCTCTATATCCCACCAAAGAGGAGGAATAAATTTTACTGAACTAACTGGAAATGCTTTTAGTCTGCAGTTGCTCTGTGCCTTCATTAGTACAATATATTTGAGGGCCAGTGAGATGTCATATGTGATTTTTCAGTGACAGAATCAGTTTCAGGCTTGTATCTCTGCCTCTGTGATGCAGAAGCCACTTATCAGGGAACGGCATTAAAATCCATGACACAGCCTCTTGTTAAAAACCTCATGGGCTGAGGGAAGGACAGGGAGGGTTCACTTACCACTTAGTTTCTTGCCCATGACCATGACATGACTTGGGAAAACACAAAAAAAACCCAACCCAGCTTAATTTGTTAACTATTTACAATCAAAAAGATAGCAAGATAATGAGAAAAAGAGCTACATCTTAGGCACTTCTCCCCCATCCTTCCCTTCTTCCCAGGCCCAAGGGCTCTGTTCCGGGTTTCTGTACCTTCTCCCCCACCAGCAGCGCGGGGGCAGGTAATGGGGGTTGCGGTCAGTCCATGTTATCTCTGCTGCTTCTTCCTCCTCAGGGGAGGGCTCCTCACAGTCTTTCCCTGCTCCAGCGTGGGGTCCCTTCTCATGGGAGAGTCATTCACAAACTGCTCCAATGCAAGTCCTTCCCACACAGGGTCATAGTGCTCCCACAACTGTTTGGCTCCAGCATGGGTTACTTCAATGAAATTCACAGCCTCCTTTGGGCATGACTAATTGTTCCAATATCAGGTCCTCCAATATCAGGTCCTCCACATCTACATCTCCATGAGCTACAAGCGAGCTCTGCTTTTCATGGGCTGCACAATGGACGACATGCATCACCATGAGTCTTCACCATGCTGCAGGGGAATCTCTTGTTCCAGGGCACCTCCTTCCTCTCCTGTCTCTTCACTGACCTCTGTGTCTGCATAGTTGTCTCTCAGATCCCGTTTCTCTCTCTGCTGCAGGTTCTTTCACCAGCTCCCAAGAAAACTGACTCTCAGACGAGCCATGGCAGAAGCTTGGGCTACAGCAGTTCAGATTACAGGAGAAGCTGGGCAGGCAGCTGGACAGCCACACCAGCCAGCCCCTCCATGTACTGTGACCCTCTTAAATATGTCATTTGCAGAGATGCTGGTTGGCTCAGCCCTGGCCAGGGGGAAACTTCCAGCAGTTTCTCACAGGGGCCATCTCAGTAACACCTGCCACCCCCCAGCTACCAAAGCTTTGGAGCTCGGGGTGGGGATGAACTCTTAGCAGTTACTTACAGGAGCCACCACTGTAGCCCTTCCCTTGCTGCCAGAGCAGACTTGGAGCTAGGGGAACTCTTAGTTACTTACAGAAGCCATTACTATAGTCCCTCCCCTGCTACCAAACAAAACCACCACACAAAGCAATCCCTAAAACTGAATAGGAGGATAGAATGTGTGGTGTGCTCCAAATATTTGTTTCCACTACTTGAAGTCAGAAGTATGTGCTGGGGACAAACAAAGTAGCCAGTCCAGAGGTGGGACTCTCCTGGGTGGTTGGTTGTGCATGGCTGAGTGTGTGTCACCCGAGATAGTGACATAGGAAGGGAGGGGGCTGTCTTCCTTTTGACTGCCCACCAGGAGCACACCACTTGCCACCACAGCGTTTCTCATTCTCCATGTTCTGATTCAGTATTACATCTGATTACATCAGACACAGAAATACATCTCTTTGACACCTAGCAGTTACTGCTTTCTGTGCCTGGATAAGAAAAAGAAGCAAATGTCATTATCTACTGAGAAAGATCAAACTTGAGAATGTATCTTTATTCCTCCTCATTTATTATGTCATATACATTTCCCAGTCTCTCCAGACTGTCATTCAGAGAAGCTTTGTGTTCCTAACAACCTTGAAGTTCACAGTATTATGGTATATGCTACTACAGTAGCAGAATACACGACATTGCATTTTATATATGTGATTTACAGGTTTTTTTTCCTCATAATTGTCCTACTTCCTTCCTCTTGCCACCAAAGCAAAGCCTTTCCTCTTTGTCTCCCTTTTGCTTTCAGTTTTGCTTGAATTTGTAATGGAAATAGGAAAGTGGGACAGATTCATAAGGTACTTGGAGGATCTTAAATCCTTGCAGCTTTTATCAGAGCTTTGTGGAAGGCCTGCGAGCTGCATTCTTCATTCCCTACTGCTGTCCCAGGCTCTTCTTCCTCCCTCTTCCTTGACCAAGCTTTCTATGATTCCTGTTCCCTTTTGCAGAGCCCTAGCATGTGTCATTACTTTAGACATGCCTCAAGGGAGGAAGCCTCAAAGTTGGTATTCTTCTTTACGAGGCCTCCCTGGCCTCCTCCCTCACTATTTTTTTTTTCCTCCTTGTTGGGCACAGAAAGGTCAGGACCTTGTCCTATGAGCTTTTCTGAGCTTTGTGTGCTAGACATAAGTTCATTTCGCTATGAGAGAAAATCAGAGTCTATTTAAGTCAGCAGGAAGACTCCCAATGATTTCTGAGAGGTTTGAATAATGGCCGTGAGACCACAGAATGGGTTGTGTTGGTCAGAATTTCTTTCTGGAGCAAGCCAGAAGAACACCATGACCCACCCTGATTCTCCAGAACGCTTGCTGTTAGAGACAGTAGTAACTACAGCAACAGTGAAGGCTCTTTCTAACTCGTGTCTTGAGCTATGTGAAACGTAATTACCTTTTTCAGTGATGGTAATAAGAATTTTTGCTCCCTTTTCACAAAAAAAAACCTAAAAACAAACAAAACCTTTTTAAAATAAAAGCAGTGGCCATATGATTCATACAATCCATCTGCACTTTTACAATTATGCCACATGTACCAAATATTCCCAGACTATGCAACTTCCTTTAGTCAGGAAAACCAGAAAACACTTATTCTCACTTTTTAATGGTATTTATCCATTTTTTCCAGCATTACTTTATCCATATCATATTGATGTTAATAGTTTTTACAAAATATTTGTAACTATGGTTACACTACCCCTCAGTCAACTCTTTGCTGAGTTTAATGTATTTAGAACTCAAATTATAGCTTATAATTAGTCCCAGTCTTCTGACCACTTCTGTTACTCTTCACTGAATTTCTTCATTTAGCAATGTTTTCCTGTGTATTGAAATTAATTTTAAAACTCTCAACCTATTAACCAAGTTATCACATTCAAATTTCAACATTAGGCTGGTAAATTAGTGCAACAAGTTTACATTAACATTTCTAGTGAACAATTGAAGAAATTACTTTGCAAAGCTTGGAGCTCCTAATTTTCTTCTTGGTATATATCTCCTAACTATGTATTCATGAGTTCTTGGCTTAAATTTCACAACAAGATCTTTCCTGTGTAAATGTGTTTTGTCACTTACTTCTGACCTCGAGATGCAATTTTGCAGTTTTTCCAGCCTGTAAGAGTAAATCAGAATATCCTCTGGGTTCTTTTATTTGTTCCTAATAAGCAGAATCTTTCATGGTTTTTAATCCTGGTTTGTCATGTGCTAGATCTGTGCTTTAAAGTTGCATCAAATGAAGATAGTACGAAGTCTATGTAAGTTGATCCACAAATTGTGTTTTGTTGGTTGATATTTATAATCTTTTCCTCTCATCTTATGATTTCTCAACTGTGGAATTTTTCTTCTGTATCTGTGCCAACTTATACGTTCAAAGTAGTTTAGTTTAGAAAAAGAAATCAGCATCATCCTTTGTCAAGGATAAAAGAGGTGGCTTCAACAATTATAATTTTGGTATTTTAGACAGCCAGAAGTCACACAGTCAAAGAATGGTAATGTGTGGCAGATAAGCCATTTTTTCAGTACTGACTATGAACTGGATCTGGAACAGAAGGCACAATCATTCATGTCAAAAACAAATCCCCAAATAATTTATCAAATCTGATTTACAGTCCAAGAGAATTGTAAAGAGGATGAGACAAAGGAGATAATCAAACATTTTGGAGATGTTTCTGGTGGTATCTCATTCAGGCTAGCAAATGGTGAATTGTCCCACCTGCTTCTCAATTTCAGGCTTGGATGGGATTCCTGCAGGTCTTACATTTTAAAAAGATGAAACTAATAAACTCCTTGTATTTCTTTAAGACACGCTCAGACCTATATCCTTGGAAGATGAGAAATGATACTGCCGTTGCCTTATGCTGGGCAACAAAGCAATGCTATGGTGCCTAACAGAAATGAAAACACTTGGCCCATCATTTCCATCTAGATTTGTCTGGGGATTAATTTGGCCCCTTCTCTTTTCTTATTCTTGTGAGAAGAAGTTGATAATGTGATGCTTTCTGGAGGATGCTGTGTGTTAATAACAAGATTGTGTGAACTTTTTCTTAATAAAAATTGCATGTCCAAATGTTGGCAAAAATTTTATTGTAGCTTGGATCCATAGAATAATAGAACAGCCCAAGTTGGAGGGGACCTCAAAAGATCATCTGGTCCAACCTGTTGTGGGAAGAGGAGCCTAGCTAAGATTAACTAGCATCTTGTCCAGTCATGTCTTGAAAACCTCCCATGATGGGGCTCCAGCAATTCCCTGGGAAGGTTGTTCCAGTGAATGATCGTTCTTGCTATTAAAAATATTCCTTCTTATGTCAAGGTGAAATCTCTGCTGGTGCAGCTTGTATCCATTACCCCTTGTCCTCTCCATGTTGCTTCTTGTGAAGAAAGCCTCTGCTTTCTTTGTAGCCACTATTTAAGTACTGGAAAGCTGTGATGAGGTCCCCCCCTGAGCCTTTTCTTCTCCAGGGAGAAAAAAAACTACCTCCTTCAGTCTTTTACCATTAGGCAGGTTCTCCAGCCCATGGATCATCTTTGTGTCCCTCTTTTGGACACTCTCCAGTCTGTACATTTCTCTTTTGAATTGTGGAGACCAAAACTGGACACAGTACTCCAGGTGTGGCCTGACAAGTGCTAAGTAGAGTGAGATGATCCCATCTCTATCTCTGCTAGTCATGTCCCCGTGGATGCAGCACAGGTTCTGATTTACCTTTGTTGCTGCAGCAACATACTGCTGACTCGTGTCCAGCTTGTGGTCCACCACGACCCCCAGGTCCCTTTTAGCAAGGTTGCTGCCCAGCCACAGACATCCTAGCCTGTACTGGACTCTTTGATTATGTCATTACAGGTGGAGGACTTTGCACTTGGTTTTGTTGATTTCCATACAGTTCTTGCTTCTCCGCTCTTCCAGTCTGCCCAGGTTTCTCTGTAAGAAGGCCCACCCTTCTGATGTGTCCACCTCACCACCCAGTTTTCTGTCATCAGCAAACTTGGCAAGGATGCTTTCAATCCCATTATCAGGATCATTTATGAAGACGTTGAACAGCGTGGGAGCCAGTATTGATCCTTGGGGGGGCCCTACTTGCAACAGGCTGCCAGCCTGAGTGAAAACCATTGATCACCAGATTATCCATTGATCATCATGGTAAGAACAGATTCCCTAAAATCTCTCTTTATAACCCTACCCTATTATTAGTTTACATTTGTTTAGCAATTGACGTCTCTGCTTTTTCGTTGATATATTTTTTTGCTATGTCTCCAAGATTTCTGTAATACATTCAGAAGAGTGCTGGGTAGAACATGAAGTGCTAAATCTTGCCTTGTGAAGGTGGGGGAAGGTTCTTTCTTACTTTTATTATCAGTAATTTGCCTTCCTTAATTAAGAGCAAATTAACTTCTGAAATTCATTCGAGAGTAAGGAGTCTGCTTAGCAGTCTCATTATTTTAGTGAGCAGTTTTATTTGTTATTAATCTGCTCATCAAGATCTCTGCTGGATATATCTTTTCAGTAGTAGCCTTGAGTTTGGAGATAGCTCTGGGGACCAACATATGGAGAAAAGGTCCCTACTAAATAGAAAGCTTTAAAACTGGGAAGCTAAATTTCCATCTTCCTTGGAGTCCAAATATTCCGTCAATATGCATGTAGTGGCCTGCAGCAGTTTTTATAGTGGAGAAAAGGAGACACTGCTGAAACATGCAGGGGAGATGATAAGAATTGTTTCAAGGCTATGAAAGCCAGGAGATATTCAAAAGTTAAACAACCTGAATGATCGGACCGGGTGGATTACCCGTAGGCAGGCAGAAGGTAAAAGGTCATGCAGGATTTTTTTGTCTGTGTCTTGTTTAAAACCATCTTCTTAAAAATGATGAATAGATTACATGAAAAAAAATTGAGTGATGGAGAAGTGAACTGAATGGAAGATAAAAAGTTACTGTCTGGCGTTAAAAATAGATATTTTCCATTGAGGGGCTTACTGATTATATTCCTTACTTGGTGCTCCAGAGATTGTTGCTGTTCATAGAAGTCACTACTGATTTTAAATAAAATATCATAAAACAGCATCTGTTGCAGTTTTGTCTATTTTGTTTCAAAAGTTGTGGAGCAAATGCACCTTTGGAGATCACACCATTGAATTTTATTCAGTAAGATTATTCCAAGCATTGATTTTAACCTCTTGGCTCATAAACTATGTCTTATCAAATTCCTGTTGTAATTTAAGCCAAATAAGGGCTGTTCCTTAATGCCTGCAATGGTTTATACGTCTTGCTAAAGCACATCCTCATTTGTGTTGGCTAATGGTGCAGCTGCATATAACCTTCAGAAATTAAGAGTTACTCTCCTTTTCCTATCTTGCAACTCAAATAAATATTCCTAGCTACAGAGTATTAGGATGCTGCATACCCATATCATTAGAAGGAGACTCAGGGAAGTGGGGATGATATACCACTGCTTTTTAACACTTTCCATTGTTAACATTCTTGCAACTTTTTCTGTAAGTTATTTTTCTTTTAATATTATTTGCAGGAGGATTTTGAGGAGAAGAAAGAGTACTTACAGTTACTGAAATATTCCTTCTTTGTCCTATTAAATTCTGGCAGGCTTCTGCTGAAATGTAAATGCTTGATGTTGCCATTTCCCTTCTTTCACCCATGCACCACATGAAAAAACTGACAGCAAGCTGAAATATTCACAAACCGTGAAGCTCTGTGGCTGAGCTGATTCAGAAGCCAAAGCACAAACGAGTTTTTCTTTCTAATGCAATCCATGTATGATGCCAAAATACACCGTTAAAACGGTGGAGTGAGATCTATCTCCAGAAATCCATGTATTTTCCTACAGTATGATATAGAGATGGGGGAGTAGAGAAGAAAATCCAAGTTCTTCTTAAGTATCTCCCAGCCCCATATATAGGCAGACCAGATAATTACAATACCCATGTAGCTTCATAGTATGAAATGAGGATCGAGAAGGGAAGGAAGAAAAGAAAGTTATGACAAAATGAGTTTGGGCAGTGACATATAACACAGAAGTGTCTCAGAACATAGCAGCTAGGAATAGCTGTTACATATCCTTTGCTTTCACTAGTGCTAGGAGCCTCAGCCATTCACCAGGATGGCATTGCCCTAGATGCTGTCTAAACACAGAACAGAAAGACAGTCCCTGTCACAGTTTACAATCACAGCATAAAAATAACAGGAACAAGCAAGAAGCCATATGCTAAAACACATATGTATTTTCTGAGTTTAAATTTGGAAATGTCAAGTGAACTTTTCCTACAAAATCGGCTTTCAGATGTCTCAGCAGATACTCATGTATGCTAGGACTGGGTTTAATACACAAAGCAATGTTAAGGATAATATTTCCTAACTTCTTTGTGTTTAACATTTCAAACCATAACTCAGTTTTCTTTAACACAGACAGTTAAAATTAGGCAAATAAATGCATATGTACAATTGTAATAATACATTAAAGGCATTGTTTTGATAATGAATTCAATGAATGAATTATGGTCACCACTTATCTTCTGGAAAAAGAAGTTTTCCTCAGCTACATTCACAAATTTCATCAGTTCTGGTGAAATTTCGTAGCCCAAGCCTTGAATTCCCCTGTCAAGCAATGGAAAAAAGATCTCATGAAAGAAGTGGAATTTAAGGAATGGGATTCCTGAAGATATCAACTTAATATGAAGATGAGTGATTAAACAAATGTGTATGCACTCTGAAGATTTCAAATCTATCTAGTAGCATAGAAGGAAATACAAGACAATTTATTTTACACGGAAGTCGGAACAACTTCTGCCAATGGAGTCTCAAGGACACTCTGATCCCTGGGAAAACTGTGAGCAAGTCCTTCTGAAAGACATTTCTGGGCATGTGAAAGAGAAGGAAGTGATTGGCAACAGCTAGCGTGGATTTTCCGGGGAATACTCGTACCTGACCAACCTAATTGACTTCTATGTTAAAATGACTAGTTTTGTGGACCAGAGGAGAACAGTGGATGTTTACCTTGACTTTAGAAAGGCTTCCAACAATGTCTCCTACGATGTTCTTGTAGCTAAGCTGGGACACAACAGGGTGGATGGGTGGGCAACTAGCTGTTTAGAAAGCAGTTGGATGGTTGGGCTCAAAGGGCAGTCATTAAGGGATCCTGATTATCTGGAAGCTGGTGACAGCGGAGTACCACAGGGGTCTGCCTTGGGACCCATTCTGTTTAACATCACTGGAGCAGCCCGGTCTGACCCCAGCGCTGAGCCTGCTGTGGGACCTCCTGAGCATTTTTAGGGTATCCTTTGTACAAGCATCAATGTCTCCATTATGGGAAAGATTTGTTTAGAAACAATGCTAAGTTTTTCCTTCTGAGGGCCTGTTCTTATCATGTAAGTAACTTTGAAACTACTTACAGGAGACACCAGACATTACTGAGATCTATTAAGGCTGAACAAGTTACAGCTGAAACATTTAATCTACGGTGGACTCTGAACACTTCTTAGAAAAAAAGGTTTTGATTTTTTTTAGTTTAAGAGAAAACAAAGACAAAATCCAAGTGAAGTAGGGATAGATCCATTTACAAATAAAAAAACCTGTTAAGTAGCAACTTTACTTAATAAAAATTGAATTTATTTGCCAGAATGAGCACTGAGTCAGAAAAAGTCATTGTGAAACCAAGTGTACACAAAAAGCCTAATTCAGCACTCAAATTCATTCACACAGCTATCATTGACTGGGAACAAAATTGGCTCAGAGCATGGAAATGAATAAGCTTTTGCCAAGTGAAGAAAAACTGAGCCAAATTTCAGAAACCACATCACAAGAACATTTCCCCACTGAGCCTGTGGTTGTGGTCTTGTGGTCTGCTGAAGTAAGGGAGAGGAGAGAAGCATGAAATCAGACAGACACATCTGTGTGCAGGCACCAAGCAGCAAGAGGGTTGCAGGACAGCGGCAAGGTGCCTTACTGACTGTAACTCTCTCTTAAAAAGGACTGAAAAAGAAGTTGAATAATTCTTTACAGTCATTTAAAGAATGACAGATGGGCACAGTTTGTAAAAGTGATACCCTGCTTGTTGAATCATAGATGTAATCCTCCTGAACAGGCATTTTGCTTCACTGCATGGTTTTTTCCCCTCCACATGTGTGATAATAGATAATTTGTGCTATGGGAGGGATCATTCCATAGACCTGTTTTCACTATGTTACTGAAGGATGCTTTAAATGGCTTTATTAACAATAAGGAAAATGAAACTAATTTTTCATGAAAATATAACTGTGTGGTGAATTAACAGTTATTTCATATATTCTGGAGATAGGGTTGGTGGTATTATTGTCACCATATGAACTGAATCAGGATGTACAAACTAGTGGGGGAAAAAAATAAGAAAAACAAAACCTAAGTTTGCCTAGAGCTTCAGGACAAAACAGTAAATCCAAAACAGTTATTTAGCTAACAAATATTTGATTAAGATTTTGGGGGGACAGTGGAAGAGAATCCTGAGATAAAATCTTAAAAATTACTAAATGATTACTAGACAAGAGGGAGTTAATTTCGTTCGTATTCCTACAGTTTTTCAAGGCTACAACATATTTTTCAGTCATTTTCAGTAGGACTAGACAGTAATAAAAGCTTCTGTTCTCAGTGCTCCAGAGCAGACCTACAGATAGCACTTAGCAAGTCTGATGGGCCTGGGGAGATGGTGCTGCAGTGATAGCAGAGCGGCATTTCAGTACAGTCGACAGCTCTGAGTGCAGTCACTTGCTTTCCTTCCTATTTCATTTCTGTGGTGAAAAACCCAAAGAGTCAACAATGTGAGTCTATTTTAAGCTGCTAAACTTGATTATCTACCCAAAGGATAAAGAAGGTTATTCACAGAAATGAAGCCATTCACAATCTAAATCCTGTGTTCTCTAGGTGCAAGGTACCTGCAATGGAAACCTGGTCCCACGAACCTGGGCCAGGATCCCTGGCTACCCATCAGGGCTGGAGGGTTTCTCCCTTGGTAATGACGAGCTCTGCCTAACAAGGTGCACAGTACAGTGAACATCATACAGTCATCTGTACTGATGCCAGCACCTGGGCACAAACCATAAACATTAGACCCACACTGACTACGCATGTACAGAGTAGTAGATCACCAGCAAGAGCAACAGCAGCTGCTCTGTCTAGTGCCATAACAATGTGATGGTGGCAGAAATACTTAGGAAGTAATAGGTGTTCCCATTGCTTTAGGCTTTTCCTTCCTCACAGCACCACACTGCCCCATATTCCTACAATAATGCTTACACCATGAATGTGTAACCTTTCCTGCCACTAAACATTTGGCTTGTGCCTGGTTGGTATGAAGAATAGAAAACCATGGTCCATTGAAGAAAACAAGCAGGCAGCTGTACAGGATGCAGTGAATTATATAAAACTCTGACAGATCAGAGAGACTGAGCATGTGAGCTGGCCATAAAGCTCCCGCTCCTCCCACCAAGCAGGACAGTGCTTGGCCAGTGCTGCATGCTGCTGCAAGTATTAAGGTATGGTAAGGTATCATGCTGATATCTCACACAGCGCCTTGCTATGTGCGCTGTGCCTGTGTAGTGGATTTAGTAAAAAGAACCATTGCAGCATCACGGGAAAAAAACCATGCTTTTTGAATAAAACACTCCAACTTCTGTTTGTGCACCCTCCCTCTCCAACTAATGGCATCTGTTCTGTGAATGTGCCAGTATATTCTGTGGTGCTTGTCCATAACAGCAGGAAACTTAAAGTTGAAAATTCTGTTTAAGGAAGCTGGATAAAGAGTTTGTATTCTTCTAGTTTAACTTTTTTTGAAAGTAAAGCCACAGTTTAGGGATGCCAGAAAGTACAGTAAAACCTGCAGCCTCTTGCAGACTCAGAATAGATTCTTTTGACTGGAGTAAGAGTGCAGAAATAGAGAGAAAGACCAGGAGGAAAAGATTTGGGGGAGCTGCAAAGAAAGAGGTAAGTTGAAGACAGGGCTACAATGAAATTAAAGTTGGCATTATAAACAAATAATGGCATCATTTTCATGGCAGTGGAAAGCTGTGAGCCTGCTCATGGAGTAAATACATTGATTGCTTCGTGCCATTTGCACTTGCTGATGGAAATAATGTCTTGCTGGATGTAGAGTGTGGAATGTTCCTGAATATGTTCATGCTATAAACTGTTCATAGATTGGCGTATGCTGTCACAGAAACACTTGAATTAGAAAAGGAAATGACCTGTCATACCAGCTTTACAAGAGTCCTTAATGGCCTCTTGCAGATCTGCTACAAGCAAATAAGTGACTGACCCAGCAGTGATCTGAGAACAGTGCAAAATCCTTTCTGCAAGCATAGATCCTGTTTATTCCTGCAGGCAAACATACTCACTTTACAGGCAAATCTGAAAGCCCTTTGAAAGCTGGCTCTTAAGGTCATGCCCTCTGTCCTTATGTCTGTCAAGGATTTTTCCCCCACAAAATATTCCAGGAGGTTTTTCTAGTGCATGCTTGTCTTGTTTTGTTTTCTTTTTGATGTGTCAGAAACAATAATCTCTGTGAGAGTCCAGATAATCAGATTTACTTTTTTTTTTTGCCAATCTCACTGCTCCTGTCTTGAAAATTACTCCCAGTATAGTTTTATACTCCAAATCATTATCGTAGTATCTGATCATCTTTCATGTTAAACAATAATAACAAAGAAATTCCTAAAGGAATTCAAAGAGTCCCTGGCATTTTCTTTTTATTTTTTGGCATTTTTCTTTTTCATTGTAGGTCTTTGCTTGGGCTGAGTGATTTTTAAGGTTTGAGATTCTAATACTTTGGTTTGCTGATTTTTTTTTTCGGACTTTTTACAGACTGTTTAAGGTTTTGCTGTGTTTCCTAAAGAAAGTCAGATAATAATATCTTCTGATTTTTTTTTTTCTTTTACCATAGCTGGATCCCATCTGAGGAATGCTTTGTCCCCTTACTCTCACAAGCTTTCTCCTGTGCTTTTCAGCTTGGCACTGCTATAAAACAGCTTTCTCCATAGCAGATATTTTACCCTTTAAATGCATACACTTAGCACCTCTCTTCAAAAGGGACACACTTCCTGTACTGAGCTTTTTCAGTTTGATATTTTGACATTACTTTCTCAACCTTCAAAGCTCTTTAATTTACCTGTTTTAACTCTGTAAACTCACTGGTTTGCATCCTTCTTGTATTACTATTAAGTATCCTGCTAGGTAATTCTGAAGATATTTAGAGCTGTAAATCTCAAACCTGATAAAGGCAGAAACCTTAATTTGTTTAAAATATTTACATTAATGAAAACTTCTCAGTGCCAGTGGAGTATAAACCAGCTAGTTTATAAAATACTGAAGTCCGTTCTTTTAGATGTTCTAGGGATTTAACAATAACAAACAAGGCAAAATTACACTCTTTAATTGAGAAGCTGCTAACTAGAAGAATAAACAAAACAGATTCAGAAGGGATTAGTGGCACACTAGTAAATGGATAGAAGGCATGTATGCAATCTAAAATTTCTTTACTTGTTTTTGCTTATTTTACACTGGTAAATTAGTCCATTAGAAGTCATCCTTCATTTATATTTTAACTGATGGGAGAATCTGGCTGAAATAAGCCGTCAAAGTCTCCATAAGTATGAATCACATAACCAGGAGCCAAAAGAAAAGACAAACTGAAGTACCTAGGACATGGTCCATGTTAAGACATGGATTTGTAGACTTCATGTTAAGTAGCTTTTCTGTTTGATCTCTTTTGGTATGTAACTACTTAGCCCTTTCTCCTGACAGACTGCCTGTGACAGAAGTGTGCAAGTGCTCAGAGGCTCTTGCAGGAATCACTGGCCTTTGCTTCAGCTCTGTCTACATCTGGGTCGTTAATTTCCTCATCATCAGTGCTGAAAATGAAAGTACAATTAACAAAAATGTTATGTTTAGTGAACTCAAAGGAATCTCATAAAAATTGTTTCAAGCTCTACCTGGGCTCTTAGTGACGGAGTATGGGCAAGTGTTAATCTGTTGGCTATGTGAAACACACTGCTGTGCAGAACTGGATAATGCAAAACCATCTTGCTTGGTATTTGCAAGTTGTCATTGGCAGTGAGGACTCTAAAGTACCCTGCAGATGTACTGAATGTGCTTTGGAACAATGTTGAGATAACAATGGGAAAATAATCTATCTTTTAACAAAATCAGTTTTTTTTTCCTGGAGCAATTCATGTGAAATTCCTTGGTTAAGCATGGCCTTCTTTTGTTACATTACAATACATGATTGTGGCTAGTGGTTTTGAAAGTTTGTGGAGGGCAATAAGTAGCAAATTAAATTGCCCAAAAATGGCATTTAGTGCTATTTGAGACGTCCTTGGGCACAGTGTGTGGTATCCAGTTGCTCCAGAACAGTGTAAGCATCCTGTTTATCCTAATACACATCTGCCAAACACGTGTGTGTCTCAAATGCCCGAGGGCATCTCAAATGGCATTAGATGCCCATTTTAGTCCACACTGAATCAAGTCTTCTGCGTTTCTTTCAGGTGAGCTTAAACTGAAGGTGAGTTTAAGATGGACCAACTCAAGGTGAACTTAAAGACAAGTCTTGCCAGAGACCTGAGCATCTCCTATATTCCTATGATTTTCTCCCAGTCCCATAGATACATCTTGGATATCCTAAGTGCACCAAATGGCACTAGCCACCTGTAAATATAGGCAGTTTCACTGTGTAATTCATGCAACTAAATTTCACCCTTAACATCTACTTAATTCCTGTTTAGGCTCCTACATCCTGTGTCTAAAACGGTACCTGTCATTTAAGTCTAACACGTTAGTTCAGTCTATTTGCTTTTCACTAACGTACTCGTCCCCCTTAACTTTGAAGCACTTCATGCGGAAATCAGTTACAGTGTGGGATCAGAGCTGTGGATGCAGAAGTTAAACAAATTAAAGACAATCAACTCCTTTTCTTTGTGTTTTAAATATAATACAAGAGCTTATGATTTCTTACAGGACAATCAATTTTGCCTTAGCAGTGTTTTATTTAACATGTTTTCTAGCACAGAATAACACCTGCTGTCATAGAAGTTATTCCTTCAAGTTACTTCTCTTTGGGAGTCTGATGTTCTCAGCAATTTTGAAGTTTCCTAGGTAAAGTGACAATTCATCATTTTGAAGTGATGTTATCACTCAAATTAGAATCCATAGATTTGTTTTCCAGGGAAGAAAAAAAAAAAAGACAGCTAGTTTTCTATATCAAGAAAATACTCCTTCATAGATGACAGGAAAAGAGGCATAGGTGTTCCACATATTAGAAGCTGACTTTAGTTATATTTCAAAGAATGAATGCACAAGGCAGAAATGTGATACTTGTCAGGTTCCTAATACAAAAACATATTTCAAAGCTGCACAGTTCAGCTCACCTTGAAGAACTCTTTATCCAGCTCTAGGAAGAGCTCTGGTTCAATGCACATCAAAACAGTGGGAGTTTCATAGTGGACACACAGAACTTAGTTCAATCCTCTCAAGGACAAACCTGGGCCAGAGCTTTAGGATGTCAGTGGAAATTATTTCATAATTTTCTAGCAACAGATTAGGACCTAATTTTGTTATGTGTTGTACTTATGTAAATTTGACTGTTACTACGAACCAACGAGTGTCTGGTGCTTGAAAATTGGGCACCGTACTGCTTCCACTGAGGACCCTGCGCTGCATCAAGGGTGGTCCACAAGAGGTATTCCATATGAATAAACCCATGACCTGCAGCTGCCACCCCAGAAGACCTAGGGTCAACAGGGAGAGTTCATGGTGACTAGAAGGATCAGACCAGGAGATGGGTGCCTCCAAAATAAAATCATAGGGCTCAGGTGGCAGACTGCCTCAATGCAGCTCCCCCTTACTAAAATTCCTGCTGCCCAAATAGAAATTCTAACTCCTGATGATGACAAGTTATCAAAAAGACAAACTATTCTTTGTAAATTAAGATTATCTTATCCTTCGGTTTTTCTTGCCTTTTTGCTCCCGATTAATTCTCCACGCCAAAGTCTGCCAACATTCCTCAACAGAGCAGTCTCTTGTCCTGGAAGTTGTCCCACTGAAACGCAGTAGGAGTTCTTGGGCAGAAAGATGCTATTAATTTCACTAAAATAATCTAGAAGATGAAGGGTACTTGTGGAGTAGGCTATGTCTCCAGAACTGTCATTGAGACAGCAGCATATGCAGCAATTGGACTGCAACATTAAAACCATGCACTCAGGCAGGTGACATTGTTAAACTGACGCTGCCCACCTTCTAACAATTTTCCAGCTTGTGCAGCTGTTGGGAACACGTGGGCATTAATGTTTCTGTAGTTAGTGTTTCTTCCTCTTGCTTTTTCTTACATATACACACAGCCCCCAGCTTGGCTCTACTGAACACACTGAACATTAAAATAACAGATTTGCTTTCAGAACAAGATAGTAATGGATTCAGCTGACCTTAATTATTGAATAGCTTCATTGCCTTGGAACAACTTTAAATGTATTGCCAGCACTGTGATCTGCTTCTCTGATACTAGTAAAGATTCTCTTTGTGAAGGGATTCAGCTAGGTATGTAAGAGAATCTGAAAACTCTGAGCTAAGACACAACTTGCTGCTTTCTGATTATTTTGAGCATTTTACAGACATGGAAACATTGCATTTTATCTGGCCACATTAATTTAGGTGGAAAGGTAGGCACTGCATATTTCATTTAAACAAGATTTTGGCAACAGTATTTCTTCTTTCAAGTATGGGTTTAGTCCTACCTGTCTTTTTAAGTGGACTGCAACACATTATTAAATGATTCAGATAAAGAATGGAAGTAAACAACAACTAAAATCCTGCTGAAGGGGGAACTGCTTTTTATTAAAATGGTTCCATGTTATTTTGTTCTGCATTCTGACAAATACATAGTCATCAATATTCTTGCCTCTGTATGACAGAAATTGTTCAGATTAATAGCTGACTACTTGGGTCTCGACATGAACTTTTATTAAAAATCTTGATAAAATTGCCATCAACAACAGGCCATGAACAACTGCATTACCCTGCAGCATTATTTAATAATTCAGCAGATTCAAATATATAACAATTTTAAGAACTTTAGTAATTAAACTCCAAAGTGAAGCACATGTGTAAGCCAGCTGCTTTCTCATGCCCTGAATCAAGGTAGAAAGAAAATTAAATTGTCTTACCTTTTGGCAAATTATGCTTAGAGGGAAGAACATCAAGGAACAGAAATTGAAGGTTAGTCCTTCAATAGTTGAGTTGTTTTGAAAACCATCTAAGAGGAATTCATATGCCTCTATTTATGTTTACAGCTGCAGGAAAAGCTGGTTGTAAGGCAGCCAGCTCCTAGAATCATATAAAGAATCACTGCTTGGAAAATCCCTGTCTTCACAAAAATGCAGTTTTACTTACACTTCTTCTCAGAAAGTGAAAAAGTACTAAGATACGGGAATCAGATACAGACCTGTTGATCATTTGGCAATCACATTAGTGCATCCACCTGTGCAAAAGCACAGCCTTGGAAGCAATTATTGGGTAACAATCTGGAGCAGGGGAACAGCTAACCTACAGGAGAAATTAGATCAGGGGATAACTAGAAGACTGGTGAGCCTTCAGCTTTGGAAGAAGGCATTGAGACTGATAGGACCCCTACAGATGTGAATATCCTTCCTTGTTTAGTTATCACAATCCCCAAATGGTTTTCTTGTTCTCCTTTCACCTCCAGATAAAAGTTTGCACCTGCTTGACAGATACTAATTATTCTGATTTTTCTAGTTGTGAGGTTTAAGGCAGGCTATCTGTCCCAGGTACAGTAGATACAATTGATGTCACATGAATTTTATGTTGAAAAAAGTTGAATCTGTCATTTAATGTAACCACTTTCATAGGTCTGTATTCCATCCATACATTGCAAAAGGTCGTACGTGTAGAATATAACCCTCTTGACAAAAAGGGAATAGTTTCCAAAAGGAGGGTAAAAAAGGCAGCCAAATGAGCAAGTTCCACACAAACCATTAATGGCATGGCACTGCATATGCACACTCCATGACTTTGCATAAAATTGATAGTGGAGCTACACTTATTACTGATCATATCCAACCAGTAAATTTTACATGAACAAGGTACTTTTAGGAATTATCATTCAAAGTAAGTCCTTACAGGTAAGATAATTCCCATTTCCTACATCTATCTGCTGCTCCACCCTGAGCCATGAATCAAAGTCCAAGTTGTTTGGATACTCCACCTGATTTTGAGAACTATGTTAATCCAGCAAAATTCTTATTACTGAGCAGGGAACACTGCTCATTATGAAAACAAATAGAGAACAAAGTAAAAAGCCAAACAAACATAAAAATGCCCAAAACAAAAAGGCAAACTGAAAGTCTAAGTCAGTGTGATGATCACAATGAAACAAATACTTCAATCTGGTTGTTTCAAGAACGAATCAGATTACATTTACAGAAGTATAATCCATATTGAAGCATTAATCATATCACTGTCTTTTTTGTATCATTAGTATTTCATGCAGACCTATGTGCGTTTTTCTTCCATTAAAATCTTTCACACTCCTGTAGGATGTACCACTATTAAGAGTAATTCTGTGTTGATGGGTCTTTCCAGCTACTGGAAATTCTAAAATATCACAGCATCTTTTTCTGAAGAGATAATAGTTTACTAGAAATTGCTGTGGCAAAGTGTGCTTTGAATAAGTTTGTGCACATCCATCACGTAGTGCATGCCTTTCAAGAAGAGATTTTCATCTTTATGCAATACATTTCTTTTTCAAATTGTTTCATCTTCTTTGACTTGATGTTTAAAAATCACTCATGACTTTGGCAATAGCTCTTTATACTGTTCACTTCATGAAGATTAATCTCCACAGCCTTCAAAGAGGACACAAGAAGTAGCCATCTCTGATTTTCCTATGACTATATTTCGGCTCTCCCCACTACAGTGAAGGAGTAGACCTCTCAATTGTTGAAATACAAAATCAGAAGATTTAGAGCTGGAAATAGCTTTCATTAGGTCCCTCATCTATGGTTTTGCCATTTCAGGATTGCTATCTTTCTACGGTTTTTGTCCAAGTTAGTTATAAACAGCTCAGGCCATACAAAGAGGGAGAATAAAAGCAATTAATTTTTAGTTTCATTTCCTTGATAGTTGGAAAATATTTTCCTACGTTTGAGAGCATCTTTAATAGTCTGCCTCCTATTTTCAATTCTTGTATTTTCTCACCTTCCCTGCAAAAAGCCAAATAGTCAGGCAAACAGGAAAATCCCATACTTTGCCATTATCCTTTGTTTAAATTTATATTACTGGCTTGGTTTGTAAAGTATACTGTTCTGCCTACTGTCTTGATTTGTCTGTATGTAATTCAGATGCAGCCAGCATTGGAAGATTTATCATAGACACAAAAACCTGCTGCAGGAAAAAATCTGTGAAAGTGTGTTTTTTAATTAAAATTCATATCTGTGTCATTATCAATGGAGTCATAAAGCTTATGGCCAAGCGATGAGATTAGATTATTTTCACCTGCTCAATACTGTACCTATTATGCCTTTTTTTAATCCTTATAGCTTTGTACTGAGACAAATAACTCAAGATTTTGCTACAACACATCCAGTGTATTCTACACTTTCTTAAAGACAGTCATACAGAATACAGCTTATCAGTGATTTTTGCTGAAAATCAAATATTAAAATCAAATTAATTTGGTCTTGTACATGTCTTTTTATTAGGGGTGGACTAGAGGAGTACACATTAACCTCTGTAAGGACCCTAGTGGGTTTAAGATTAAATCAATGAAGCAGTAGAAGAAACAGCAACACAAACTGTAGCCTACACATAACTCATGTTGGAAACAAGGGTTGGAATGATGATGATCGGGAGCATTCCTGAGGCATTCCTGAAATATGTTAATGTAAACATTTAAATGGATAATTTTGAACAATTAGTATGTTTTTAATTATCAAACTGTGCCTGGCAATATCATGTAAAGATGGAAAATGTCTAAACTAGATATACTATTTGCAATGCCTATTGCAGTCAGCATTGCATGACTGCTACAACTTAAGACAACGTGTTTTCCTTAACATTAACTTGTGTTTACAGTGCAGGTAAAGAGGTGCCTGTGATTTGACTGTGTTATAAACAGTAGTAAGAAAGGGTTTAAATTCCTTCTACTTGCATCTGCAAGTGATTCCACATTATCTACAGTTATTTACCTTACACAGGATTTTTTATGACCCAAACACATACAACGCCTTTTCTGGAAGTGACATCAAGTGGCAGCACGTCCTTAGGTATCATTATTAATCAATACTTTTTCTATTAACTTATTGTAAAGGAATTTCAATGCTTCTAGAGATAATTAGATCTCAAGTGATCTAAGTACCTAGTTTTAGCGCAGATGAACACAATCTCCAGATGAAAACATTAAGGCTTGACATACATTCTCTAAAACAGAAATTGTTGTTAAGACAATTGCTCTATCATATTGCCCAGAAGGACTTGACCAAATCAATTATAAGTAATCACTCACTTCACATACAGCTGACTGATACCTTTAATGAAAAATGTGTTGTAGGTTTATTGACAAAAAGATACTATATATTGCTCACAGAAGAACCAGAATATTTTAACAGAACAATATGAATGATAGTAAAGAACCTGGAAGTCAATTAATGACAATTGATTAGTTGTACTAATAGACTATGAGAACTCTGGGGTCCTGGCCAAATTGCGACACGATGTACATTTTATATTTCATATGTAATGCAGAAATCCTGGTACAAGCAGAAAAATAAGGACTGACCTTCTGAGATGTACTTGCTTTTGGTGAAAGCTGATTGATTTTGCATATGTTCCAAGCCAATAGTGAAGCAAACATTCCTGAAACTTATCTTGGCTTTCACTGGAAAACTAAAACCAAACCGAAATTGTTGATCAGTTTGACAAAGACTGAAAATGTTACATCAGGTATATATTATAGACCATGACATAAAAGACCTCGAAATACATTTCAAGAACCATTAATGTTTCAGGTGGAAACCCTTCAAAACTTACTAGACTCAAATTCTCAGATGTTCATTCCTGAAATAAGAGAAGAATGGCCCTAACAAACCAAAACTCTTGATGCCCAAGTGACCTTTTTTAACATTTATATTTAATTCTTGCATTCAATAACTTTTTTTTCGGGACTTGATCCACAAAATGTATGTTGTTTTTAATAGTTATTATACAAAGTGTTTGCGTTTGTGTGTATATACTCGAGCATATGTGCAGCCCAATGGCAGGATAAGGAGTCAATGAAACTGACAGCGGGGCGCCCTGCTGACAGGCAGCGGGTTCACATCCAGGGGATCCACTGCGGCAGCCGCCGCGGGTGCTGCCGCCGGCCTGCACCCTGCTTCCACCCTCAGGCTTCCTTGCTCACCCCCCGCCCCTGCCATCTCCCCACTTTCCCCACGCCCGGGCATCCCCCGCAGCCGGCGCAGGCAGCGCCGCTCCGGGGCGCGGAGGTCTCCCCGGTCCCACATCCCCCCCTAGTGGAACCGGGCTGAAGTGGGGACCTCCTGCGTGCCCTCTGCGCCCCACCTTGCCAAACGGCTGTCTTCCATCAAACCTCTTCTTGTTAAACCTTAGCCTCGAATAAAATCAAAATTATTTTTGGTAATCTTTGAATTTTTTTAGAATAATAACATAGCCACAAATAGAACTTTTTGAAATGAAAAGGGTCTATTTTTGAACATTTTATTGTGCTTTTACTTTTTTTTTTTTCTGAATATAGAGCTTCTTTTGTATTTAGTTGTGGTGCAAATCTGCATATGGACAATATGGAAATTCATATGTGCTGTCCTTCAGTGTCTTCATGTTAATTTGCTGTATTTGCAGATGACACTTTTTCCTGGCCACCAAAACCACCCTGGTTAGGATTGGGATGTTAAAAAACCTATTGGGCATTTTGCCCAGTATCAGTTATTCTTCTTGGCACAATTTAAAAATTGTGTCTAATATCTATCTGCAGCCTTGGTTTGCAGAGCTGCATAGAAATGTGAGCTTGTAGTAAACCCGGTAATTAACAAGGACATAAAGAAAGATTGCATTTAGAATTAAGATAAAGATTTTGGCTTGAAGACACACAATGTTTCTGGTGTTGAATTATGTTTTAGGTCTTTCTGTACTGCTATAATAGCCTATAATATCTTCATGTCAGCAGTTGCCATGTCTGGAGACACCTAATTTTCTGAGAAGTCCCTTAATTGCTTCCTGCTGTGACTGCGTAGGACCATGCTGGTCTTGAGAGCATGAAGCTGCTTGGTGCCCGAGTCTGTGGAGTCTGTGTAAGGAAAGCATCTTTCTAAGCTAGAACAGGAATTTGAATAGATTGTTTTTGTCATGATCATCAGTGTGGTCACATTGCTTAGCACTGCAGTGTTAGGATCCTTTTTATGGATTTGATCCACAAAGCTCATTGCTGTCCGGCTTTCCTGAATATTTTTATTATGTTCAATAACGAGTCAGGCAATTATGCTTTATTTTTTATGCATTCTTTCATTGCTTTTGTTTTCACCCCTGGCAATCAATCATAGGTATATATGAATAAACCTTCCTCAGGACAATTTATAGAATAAAAGAAGCAATATGCTTTTGCCTACTGGTCCTGCATGGGGAGTTTGCAAGGGAGCCAAAAAATAAGTTTCACTCACTTTTCAGTGCATAGTATTGCCTTAAATGTGTTTCACTAGATTTCATGAATATTCAGAATAATTATATACAATACACAGTCAATTCCCAGTTTGCCTGCCTGACGTTAAATCTACACGTACACGCTAACAGAGCAAAACACTTTTTAAAAAACTCATGGTGAGTTGTTACAGCAGACACAAGTGGTAGAAGTGAACAGTTTTATGATGGTATATAACACCAGGGCTTCCAACACATACGCCAGCACTTTTCAGATGTAGGCTACAGGTCAAGCAGATTGCGTATCAAGGACTTTTACACTAAGACTTCTACATTTCAATTTCAAAGGCTGGTAGAGACCCTATTTGTTCTTGATGTAGAATTCCTACTTGAAATCAAATGGTATTGAGGGTAGGAAATAAAAGTTGAATAAGTAATGATGATCTATTTATGTGCCATGGAAAGGAAAAAAATCGTGCAGGTGCATCAGTATCACTTGACTCTACATGAATTCATAAAATAGTCTGTGTTTTATGTAGTGGTTTCATGAAGTAAGCCAAAGAGATTTTACTTCAATTTTAGCATTTTACTTGCAGTTTACAGCACATGTTTCCCATTCCTGTACCTAAGATTAGCCCTCATTTTCCATCTCATTTGGCTAATCAGCATGATCTTCCTTTATCATTAAACATTTTTGGCAGTTTCTTCTACAGTTATCAGCTTAACTGGCTTCATATCTGTGACTGCTTTCCAGGTTTCAGAAAAGGAATTTACCTAGGAGTATAAACAGTGACTAAAGAAGTTCATCCGAAATGTAGTAAACACTCACAATATCTATAAACTAGTGTGCAATGGGTGGCAAAAGGAGTTCTCCGGTTCATGTAGATTTTATCAGCCCATGCTGTGCCCATCTGAAACTGTCAGAAATAAATACGCTTTCTTCAACACCGTATTATGAATACTTACCCCATCTTTAAGAGTATTTTTGAAAAAGATGTTAAGAAAAGCAAGTTATCAGTGTTCAGGATTCTAAGTTTCCAAAAACATAAAAGCAGTTTTCTCACACAGTGTGTTGTGAAAGTCTTTGGATTTCTACCTCGTATATTGCAGTTAAAGAAACTTAAAAATATATATATACACTGCACTGATGATCCACACTTCCTGAAATATCAATTTTGAAGTGTTATTAATTTAATATTTTTATTTTACATTTAGTGGAGACAATGAACTTTTGATTAATTCAGAACATGAAGAAAGACAGTTCTTGCTTACAAGTTCTTGCTTACTGCTTGGACAATGTGCAGGTTCTTCTGTATGAACAGAGGGATCGGCAGTCAGCTTTTCTCTTCCAAGCCTTTTGTCAGATAGGCAAGAAAGGAAACCTACTGTTTCACAACTCTTTTTTGTTTGTTTTTTGTTTGTTTTATATGTTCCAAAAATACAAACTTGAAAAAAACCAATATTTTCCCAAGATTGTAAAACTACATTGGCAAATTCTTACTATGTGAATTTTGTATTGAGAGCAAATTTCTAACGTACAGCTTCAAAACACAGATATATGTGAAATATATTTAAATATGTATCAAGTATTTTATATATCTGTGATGTTTGCTTCCTGAAACTGTGAGCTTCTGCACTGCAATTGAGACTTAATTAAAACAGTGGGAAAAAAAGGACACTTGCAGGGTGAAAACCTCACTTTCTGTCTTAGTGTTTTGAGTGCTTGGCGGAACAAAGAGAAGTCAGAATCTTGTTCCACAGGGATTGTTTCTCTGTGTGGCATTAAACTGCTAGTAGCAGTACTACAATAGCATCTCTCAGTCATCAGACAAAGTTTGTTTGGCTTCTGGTTCCCTGCATGAAGGAGGGAGTTCAGGTTCCCCGGGAGAGATGTCATTCTGCTCCTGGAGTTTCTGGGTCATTCTGCTCCTGGAGTTCCTGGACACGCTTAAAGAAAACAGGCATAAAATTAGCTACACAGTTGAGGGTTCAGGGCCCAGTTAAAACAGAAGCCTGCTAATATTCTGTAAATATTCTCACAAATATTTTTTTCTTAATTATTTCTTAGGTTAATGATATTTTCAATTCTTTGTCATAGAATCATCAAATCATTTAGATTGGAAAAGACCTTTAAGATCATCATGTCCAACCAAAAACCTAACACTGCCAAGTCCACCACTAAACCATGTACCTAAGTGCCACATTTTTGCAAAATAATGCAGCTTTATCTACAGGAATAAAGATGCACCTGTTGTAGTTCTCTGTCTTGCTAATTAAAGCAGTGACTTGGAAAGCTAAAGATACTGTTTTGAACTTTACACTCTCAGCAGGGCTTGCAAGCAAGTTTACCACTTCAGGGGCAAGTGTTCTGATCACCAAATAATTATCAAAAACCCGAGAAGTGGCAGGAGCAGAATCACAAGTGGCCTCAGCCAGGAAGAGGAGCACAGTGTGGGGAGCCCCATGCGGCAGCCCCTCCTGAGCTGCTTCAGAAAATAAATAAGCGGCAAAATGGGGCCTTTGTAGGGAGGGAGGTTGGGGTGCCTCCAGTTGCTCTGGGTTTCTGGCCAGAGCAAGGATGGTCAGGGGCCTCCAGGCAGCAGAATATGGGGTGGTTATGGGCATGCTAAGCACCGCAGGTGCTGCTTGAGCTTTGCAGGAATTCATGCTTTTCCAGAGCTTGGTAATCACTGGGGGAAGGCTGCTGGGCCAGAAATCAGGACTTGTGTGCCTCAGTTCCCCATGTCTGCAGTAGGACATAAATTCTGTATTTATTCTCATCCTCAATGCTTACACTAAATTGCTCTTAAAAAGCACTCATGTAAGGACAGTTTTTTTTCACAGGAGATAACGTCTTACTGGCTTTGCCTACCAATTTTAACTTAGATTTTAAACAGAATAATTCGCAAGATATAACCTTGATAGACTGTGAGAACACTCAATTGATTCTTAAAATCTTATCTTCTGAAAATATTCTGTAAATATGGACTAGTCTGAGATTATTGGTACCCATTTTGTTTTTTATTGTGATCAAGTTTACAAGAACTATGCTTATGGATAATATGTCAGTGCTAGTTTTGAGGGAAGGCAATTGAAAGCTATTTCTTTTGAATGCAGCCTCAGAAAGTTGCAAAGCTGCTGGGTTTTATTATTCAAAATTGACACATGAAATTAACCCTTAGTTTAATGCTCAATACATTACAACTAATTTTTCTCACTTTATTGAACTGATCTTATTCTGTATGATATAGTGTAGGTTGTATTAAAGCTTAATAGCTGATAGTTCTCTCTTATGTGGTGTTTTCCCCTATGCACCATTCACGTTTGTTGAACAGTGCTAGCAATAGCTAACAAGCAGTTCCCAGCTGGAATTGTGGAGTCAGGGACTGTCATGTTCTTTGTGCCTCGTTTGTACATGTCATCAAATTACTGATACACTGTGTAACTTGACTATTTTTTTTAGCTTCAGTTAATTTTAACATTTCTGAGAAATTAAATAAATGAATGTACATACATTTAAACTCAAAGCAGACTACTGCACTTGATGCTCTTCATAGCCTGGGAAAAGGACTCATGGATTATACTGGAAGATCCCTCTCTGGGAAAATCTTATAACAGAAACTGCTAATTCCAGTAGATTAATTTTCCAGTTGTTTTCCCAAAGCTATTCCTATGGGAACCCCTTAATGAGTAGTATATTTTTAATCAATTTGCATTTTTACTGTCAGTCAACCCTATTCATAATTTTTAATTGCTTTTATGTAAAATGTCTTGATGTCCAGTTCTTTGCAGACCCTTTCATGTCTACAGGATAGTTAATCCTTCAGACTGCCAAAAGAGAGAATATCTTGTTCTTCAAATAATTCTGACCAACATATATGCAGCTTTATAGCAAATGGCAACAGAGTGGTGTGGGGAGACCTTGAAATGTTCACGTCCTCAAACACCCCTATGATGCTATCAAGAAACCCAGGGAGTGTACCTCTGCCTTTCAGCCGGGCATATCTCACGCACCCTGCCTGTCTTTCAGAAATCTTTTGAAATAGTGTATTTTAGACCCATTCTCTTACGTGACATTAAATTTCTCTTGCCTGCAGCCCAAAAAACATAAAATGAGCGGACAGCTGATCCTCTTTGTTTCCATGGCAGTCATGTGGGGAGAAGACTTTAAAATGACCAGCATAGGCTGTCTGCAGGTGAGCAAACGCAGTCACTCAGGTAAATGTGAATTAACTAGTCAATCTAAAAATTATTGTATCATCTACAGGAAAAGGCTGCCCACAAACATTCTCTAATCTTGTGATGAATAAAAAAAAATCATTTAATAATGTGATTAACAAATCTTATTCAAAGGTACAAATAATAAATGAGAGCCTGTAAATAATTGATTCTGGTTCTGTTTCTATGTACAAAGTGGTACAAAAAAGGGACTTATTTCCAAATATTAAACAATTTGTAGACTGACATAAATAAAATGTTCATTTTGATCTTCTGGATAAAAGTACTTTTGGTTAGACTTCAGTGCTTATTTCAGTATTGAAGTAGCTCAATTTAATTCACTGTAACCAATGATATTGCCTAATTAAACACAAAAATATTGCTCTGTGACTAAGACACAGTGCCTCTCATTACCAAATTCCTTCAAATGCCAAGTGAAACTCTGGAATGATTTAACTGAGAAGATCAAAAATAAAAACTAAATAAAACCTGAGGATACTCTGAGGACAGAATGAAAAAGGTGAGATTTCTTGAGAGGAAGGGAACTCACCCATTTCCCCTTTGCTCTTCTAACATGGCCAAAGTAGCCAAACTTTTTGTCTCTTGGTTCAGCCATCTGTGGAAAACTCATCAATCTCTACCAGATTTCAAAGACTACCACAGAAAGGCAGTTGCTGTTTGTAAAGGCTGAATAAAAAGTATTAGAATGTCAAAACCACTCACTTTTTCTAAACATCCAAAGCACAACAGTTATTGCACAACTGATTTTCTGTTTGGTAATAAATTGTTTTCATCAATAAAGGTATAAAAGTATCTTCAACGGGACAGGAACCTGGAGGAGTTACCTGTTCTGGTTTTCTTCTATTTGTGCAGGTTTCTGTTTTGGAATTTGACTGTATAGCCTTTATTTTCATTGCTGGGTAGTACTTAATGTGTGCAAATTTATTGGATTCAGTGAGATTACCCATCAGAGCAAGGAACAGACAGTGTCAATATATGTTCTGAAATGTTGTTTTATTTCATTGCTAATGTATGTGGTCATTGCAAGACTCCCTGAAGAAATTTAAAGACTGTTTTGTGAAAGACTACGTTACTTTCACACTATGTTAATATACAGTTTGGAAACCTGAAATGGCCATATTTGTCTTAAAAAACTCCCATCCTTTGGAACCAAATGACTGTAAAACCTTACCACCAATACAGAGAAATAAAAACTCACAAAATACCGTGAGACTATCTCAGTGCAAGATTTTTGAAAGTGAAATGCAAAATAAAATAAACAAAAAGCTTAACTGACATTTAGGAGCCAATATAATTCATGTTTATTTTCACTGTGTACAGAAGGTGGAGCCAAATTCATAAGGATCTGTGAACTCATATTTCATTCTTTGAATGGTTTTATAGTGTCTTTCTAGAGGGGCAGCTACTTTAGAGGAGACGTTGATTGGAATCAGTTACAATGTTGCAATAAATCCTTTTCAGACCAACTTCTCTGGTGTTTAAGCTGTCTGTAATGAGGTTTAGAAGTTCCTCGGAATGGCTGAAGAGCAGCTGAGATTCCATGTATTACTCTTCTCCCTTTCTGTACATCAGGGAGCCAGGAGGGAATTTGTATTTCTAAATGTAGCATGGGAAAGTGAGCAAACTGAGTTATCACCATTAAAAGTTGTGGTAGAGATCTAGTGGTATCAAGTGCCCGGCACTGACCAGAACAAAGAATAGAAAAGAAACAATCGCCCCAAACTCTGTACACTGTGTTTTCCTTCTCTGCAATCCTCATAAATTTTAAAAAGAAACACTCATTTAGCTGTTTACACCTCTAGCTGATATTGCAAAAAGCAACTAGAGAATAAAACAGAATAATTTTGGGATTAAAGGATGGAGCCAAGCATTAAGAAATTTTACGCCTAATCCTGGTTGTGCCATGATTCAGAAGAGCTGCTGATATTTTCCATGACGAACTTCCCATCTCCATAAAAGAGGTTAAGGTAATGTAACTTGATCTATGTTAATATTCATAAAACACTCTGAGATTCTAGACAGATGACTGTACAGTAGTGCAAAATATTTCCAGAGAATAGTGACCATTTGCTAGTCTGAGCTCTGATCCGATGGCATCTGTCACTGAGAACTTCTCCACACTTTCATCTGAGGTGCTTCAGTCATGATGTGTTTCCAATAGAGTCTCTTTTAAAATAGTTTTTTTCTTTTGCAGGCAGATCAGTAAGAGCAGAATCTATCTTATGCTGACTAAGTATCCTTCTCCCCTGGGGAATATCTAGCCTTAGTAGCCCCATAGCAAACGAATCTGAAGGAACAGTTTCAACAAGGAATGGCAAGTGTGCTCACTGAGAAACAGTCTTGTGGTTATCCTGCTTTTTACTATTACTATCCGAATGATTATCAGAAAATATTCTTTTACTTGCTGTGTGCTGTGCCAGACAAGTGGGAACAGCTACTGCCTTGAGGGATGGCAATTGCCTTTAATTGCCTTTGCTTTGAACAAGTGATGACCCTTTGAAACTTGGGGAGGGCTGTGTTTGGCAGGCCTGAAGGTGCTGGGTGCAGCAGCTTCCAGTGGGCTCCAGCCCAGTTGCCCCAGCTGGCAGAACATTCAAGGGCTGTGGCCAGGAACTTCAAAGCTGTGTTATATTTCTACATGATGTAAATTCCTTAAACGAGTGAAAACCACTGACTGCTTTAAAAAAAAAAAAAATTAGTCTGCACACTTATATGCTTAGGTAATCAAGAAATACTTCATTATTGTGCCTTGGACAGTCTGAGAAGCTTTACCTCAACAGGGCATGAAACAGGCCCATGTATTATTCACAAGTCTGTTTTTAAAGCCAAATGTGTGAGAATGGGTATTGGTGAAAACGTGCCGAGGCTCACGTGCCACCCAGGGACGTGGGTGACTGCACAGCTGCATTGAAAGGAACCCAAGAAAATATGTATTGCATGTGTACATTCAGCTCAGTTTACCGTATATTCCACCCAGTTTACTTGGTCCGTGGACTCCTCTCCCAACTTGTGCAGGACGAGGACAGTGGTGTGCACAAGAGTGCTGAGAAGTGAGTTTTGCAAACAAATTGAAAACAAGTGAAGACATGCTATTTGTCTTAAGAGTTCCATAAATCACAGACATCCTTAACTGGGAGTAGATCATGAACGGCACTGGTATCAATGGGAAATTTTGTAATGGTCAAAGGACTGGGGAGCCTTCCAAATGAAACATTCACTAGGGCTTTCCTGGCGAATCAGGATACTAAAATATTTTTGAGGAAGTACTTGAAGGTGATACAAGGAAAAAGTTTCTGTATAGAATTCTGTACTGTTGTTCAGGTAGTAAATAGAAAGAAAATGGTGGACTGAGTTCTGTATTAACCGTGAATCTGTGTCAAAGGCTGTAAACACTAAATAATCTAATTTATGGTTCCCTTTGGTAAGTCTGTGTAGAAAAGCAGCAGCAGTACTATGGGCTCTGAACTATTTCACCGATTCAGCTGAGGATTCAGTAGAGAGTGGACAGAAATCCTGTGGAAGTCACCCTGAGGTTCAGTTCCAGAGATGCACTTGGTGGAGCCTGGGCTCCAGCACTGCGTCTGGTTGCAGTGTGAACATGCCTTTACGGATTGTGCTGTAGCCTGCCAAACCAAAGACAAACAGGTTCTGCAGTCCTAGCATTGCCACGCTGAAAGAGTGCTTCACAGCACAGCACTGTTTGCTCCAAAAGGCAAAATGTCAGGGGACACGTCCCAGAGAGCTCTGGACCCCAAAATCTTCAGTTTCCTGGTGTAAAAAGAGTCTGTATTCCACAAGGCTTCAAATCTAACTGTGATCTTCTTATCTGTGTCTTAACTAAGAACAGATTTGCAAATATCTCAGGTCTGACACTCCCCTCCTTTCCTATTGAACACAGCTTCAGCTGAAGAGGGGTTGTGTGTGAAGACATTTGTTCAATCTGAAAAACTTATTTCCACTGTGATGGAAAAGAGTGGGAGACTTTCTGGTAACCTTGTGAAACAGTAGATCATTGCGACACCTGAAGCTGAATATGTTCTGGTAATAGGCTGTGAAACGTGATCATGGAGACGTATTTCCAAACTCTAAAAGACATTTCCAAGGCATTTTTACCAGGGCTAAAAATAATTCCTTATTCTACACAGTATCACAGTGGAGACTTGAATTACTTTCCCTTCTCATGTGGATAATGCTCTAGCAAAGCCAAGTGTTATGGTTATTATTGCTGCAAAATTATTCTTTCCTTGTTACTAACATATACATTTTAGTTTTCCAAAGTGGGTTTTAAGAGTGTTGGGCTTCTCACAAACACTGTTTATTTAAGAGGAGAAATACTTATCAGTCCTTGTTTTAAAAACAGAATGCTTGAAAAATTGCAAAGCCTGTACAGGAAGATACATGGAAAAATGCAAGATCAGACAAGCTGGACCCTGTGATCCTGCTGTCTTTGACAGAGAACGATAGCATTGTATTCTAGCATGCTATAATTCAAAGGTTTTTTCCTGACATAATTCTGCTTTCCTAAGGGGCAGGTGACATCCCAAATCTCATTGTCTGAGCATTGGCACGTACGTAGCCATGTTGGTAGCATTTTGTACTTTGCTCTAGAATAACCACTGTTTTTTGGGGCAGTAGCAGTAGCATTATATGTATTCTGCTCACTGTTTATACCACAGTCATGAAGGCAGTGAAATGCTGTGATTTGTATATTACAATGTTTTCATTATCAAGAAGAAGGGCCCATAGCCTGTTAAGGACAAAGCCCAATTTCTCCCATGCTGTGAAGAGAAAAAGCAACCTTAACACTCAGAGAACATGAAGAGGTTTCTTTCTGCCATATGGCTTGGACAACTGGGAAAACTAAAAAAGCTGTCAAAACTAACAGCCAGTATCAAAAGAAAAGGGGCAAGCTAGGGAAACCAGCCATCTGGGTCTGTAGCTGAAGGAAGGAGAATGGAGGTGTACAGTTGCAGTGTACTGGCTCCTTTTCTCAAACAGGAGGCAGTGTGGTCCACTACAAACAAGAATCAGGACCGTGTGTTTGCTTCCCAGCTTCAAAGCTCCCTGCTGAGTATCTTTCTACAAAGATCTCATCTTACTTCTCTTCTCCAGAGAATTCTGTGCAAAAAGCAATAGGTAAGGGCCATGAAAAATAAGCAGTAGCATCTAGGTTGTGTTGTAGAGTGTAACATTCATTATTTCAAGAAGAAACTGTACAGAGGACCTTTATTTGGGAACCTCTCAGTGGCCATTACTGGAATTCTCCCCTCCTTTATTGCCTTTGAAGAGCAAAAAATGTTCATCCATGTTACTGAGCCCAGAAATAGTCCATGAGACTAACATGAATTGAAACTTAAATGAGCCTGATACAACCCAAAATGTAAAAATTCATTGAGAGCTATCTAACCACAAACTCTTCTAGAGAAGCTCTTAAACAGCCCCACAGAGGAGCTAATACCCCCTGACACAAACAAGTACAAGACCAATTCCTAATGCAGCTTGGGCTTCATGTGTGAAGAGCTTAACACAGGCAGAGGAAGAAATTCTCTGTTCTACAGAGGAGGCATCTATCAAGGGGTGTTTAACCAGGGACTGGTCAGGAGCAAAGCCAAACTAGTTTTGTTCTATTTGAATAGACCAGTTTTAGAGCATGCTTGTATTCTCTAAAAGGTGCTCAAAAATTATCAGGAGCATTTCTTCTCACTATTGAAGATTGATTCTCTGTTCTATGCTTTATTTTCTGAAGTTTCCTGGAAAGAGTTTCGTGAAATGTGAGATCATTTCTTCAGTTCTCCCATGGGATGGACACATGCATACACACACACAAATAATAATTAAAAAAATGTGTGATGGGTGTCTCCTGTAGAAACAAACATTCTTCCCCTGGTGTGTACTTTCATGTGTGCACGTAAAGGAAATAGACCTACGTAAACAAAGCTGTGTTCACAACAAAAAGTAGAGAGGGCTTGAGAGGGCTTCCTCTCCTGTGTAGTGGCAAGGAGGGAATGGAGACAGCAGCTATGCGGTCCAGCCCCAGCATCCAGGAGCTTCATGCTGGTTACCCATTAATCCCTTTCATGCATTTTTCCCTTTCCCTGTAGCGAAACTCCCGGTGCACACCAGAAAGCAAAGTTGTTTCATGTGTCCCGGCCAAGCCCAGATCTGAGTGAAGTGCCACCCAGGTGCCCTCAGTGACCGAGGGGGCGTGGGGGTACAGGGTGGCTGCTGACTGCCCTTCTCTACGTTTTGTTACATCAGCAAGAGTGGACTTTCATGCCTCCGCTCTCTCCTTTTCCCCGGGCTGTTTTTTTGCTGTGCCTTCAGTTCTTTCCCTCCTCCCCCACCTCCCTCCTCCATTTGCAGAGCGCCCCTCCTCCCGGGCTGCCACCCCTCCGTTTCCCCTCCTCTTTCACGGTCAGAGGCTTGAAAACTTGTTAAAAGCTCTCCCAGTGTTCCAAGTTAGAAAAAACTTTTACGAGGTATCAGCACTTTTCGTTCATTAGTGGGGAAGGAAGGATGAAAAATACAAAACAGCAGTAGACTTTTAAAGTTTAAATAGACAGGTCTGAGTGCCTGAACGTGCTCTCTTCCATTTTACTTTGACCCTCCAAAGAAGTATTCTGATCCAGTTTCACTGCTGATCCGCAAGGGTAAGTTGAAAGTTTTCCTTTTTTTTCATCTTTTTGTGTATCACTTTTTCTGAAAACACTTTTTTTTCCCACCCTAAGAATTTTGTGTTATCGCGCTGATGGTTGAACTGGTTTAAAAATATACGTCTGTGAAAGCGTTAAGTTCTCTTCAAGTGCTGAGTTCAAACTTGTAGGAATTCTTTGCTTTCTTTTGTCGTATTTCGGTACATTTCTTCAAATATTACACTTTTACAACTTCTAACCTTGTTCCACTGAAGGAGGAACTGCAGTGAAGTTGCAACTGCAGGGCTGACTTGCAGACTTGTTGCTAGTGTTTGGGTGAAATCGCTCCTCTGTACTTGTCTCGGACTAAATGAGCTCCTTTAAAAAAAAAAAAAAAAAAACCGAGGTGCGCTTCGGTCTCCTCCGTTGCACAAAAATCTCTTAAGAAGTTAGGAACAGGGAGACCTTGTCCTGAGCGCGTCGTATTTCTGCCCCACACGTTCTGCTTTTTTATGAAAATCCTGAATGATGCCTAATAGTTTGTGCAGAACAAGGTTCTTAATTAGGTGCTTTGTTAAATGCTGCAGCTACTGAAGTGCTGACTTTCACGTGGTCTTCCTGATAAGTTTTCCCCTTTTATTTTAAAATAGATGTGATAAAATCCAGACGTAGGTTATGGATTTTTAACCTGGTTTGTATATAGTTACTCTGTTTTAGCAACCTCGGTGAGGGATTTTAGAGAAGGAATGTGAGATATCATGATATGCCTTACCACGTTGGCAGTGTCTGTGAAAGTCTTGGGTAGATATAAATGAAAAGCTGTCTTGGAAGAACTGTGCAAGAATATTCACAATAAGTGTCGTAATCCCAATATGACACATTCCCTTTATATTACCTTGAAGGCTTGAATACCAAAATGCAGAGGAAAAGAATGCTTGAGCAGCATCTCTTGGAGAACTAAAAAGCTTTTTACATTGCTAACTTGGAGTGATTACTTATCACAATTGTTGCCTGCTGCTTGCCAGTAAAGAGCAACACGAGGAGGCAGGAAAAAGAGCTGAAAGACGAAGCACGGAGTCTATCTTACCGAGTAACACATTCTCCTCTTAAACAAGAATATTGCGCGCTTACATGTGTCCTCACATTTTGCCTTGAGATAACGCCATGAAGTGGCGTATTTAATTTGTGAAATTTTTTGATTTTGTATGTGAGAGTTATGACAAAAACCTCTGGTAATGGGGACAAAAATGGGCTTAGGGACGCCTTGTGCCTAGCTTCTGTGGGTGCGTGCGTGTGTGTGCACGCACAGGGAGCGAGCCGAAGGACTTGCGTGAAGCCTTTCATCCTGCCATTTTTAACATCTGGACAGCACACTACACTGCGGAATTTAAGCCTCTAGTCTTTGGGATGTTTACTGAAGTGCTTCCTTCAAAAACTTCAAAGCCAAACACTGGCGCTGACCCATGATACCTAGGAAACAAGCGAATGGGAGAGGGGTGAGCCGCAGGCTAGGTTCAGGAGAGGGGAGAGAGGGACACAAGGGATTTGATTTGCGACGTAAATCTGAGTGCTCATACATTCAGCAGTGCAAACAGATTCAACACTGACGTTATCTCAGGTCTCATTATGCAAGCCCAAAATATTATTTTTATTTGTCTCTGAAATTAATGTTGGTTTAGGCCAAGGATTCCTGTGGGCATGAGGAAGGTTAGATGACATTGAGCAACGTCTCTCTTTCATCAGATACGTTGCTGTCCTTCCCTCATTCCCTGGTATTGCCTTCGCATGTTACCCACTGAATTTATCTCGCATGGAGGCACCTGGTCTCTTGTTTATGCCACACATACCTTTTAGAAATCCAAATTTCAAAATGCACAAGCAGGAGCATCAGAGGACCCGAGGCCCCCTCAGGGAATTCAGCACTTCTCTTAATTCCGAAGTGAGTCAGGAGAGGGGTGAATCTGGGCAGTAACACAGAAGGTAGTCCTGACTTGTATGACTAGACTATACCTAACAAAGTGCTTAGGGTTGCCTTGGGTCCTTTTGCAACTATGTTTTAAAATTAAATTAGGTGGAGAGGGTACAGCAGGGGAGAAGCGAAGGCTACGGGCTAGTGGCTGCACCAGTATAGCACCAGCAATACTAGCAGACAAGGAGAAAAGCACATAGTTCTGACACTTTGAAATTCCAGTTACTGCAACCATTTAGTGCGTAATCTTTGTCCAGCGGATGAAAGGAAATGAAGCTTATCTGCAGACCTGCAAATGAACTATACCGTTCCAGGGGAGTGTCTGGATGGCATCTGATTATTTTTGTAAGATTTCAGAAAACTAGTCTTCCCTATTCCACCCCGTCCAAATCCCACCAGTTGTACTTCTCAGCTGCTTTCTCTGCAATGCTGGTTGCTTTCAGGAACTTACTCAAGCTGATTGATGTTCAAGGTCCAGAATCTTTTGTTGGCTATTTATGTGTGTGTACACACAGAAAAAGGCAGGAAAGGTAGGAAATCCAGAACTTTGGCCTGTTTCCCAACTGCTTCAGCTGCAAAATCACATTTTTGATCCCACTCTAAACCTTACTGCCCTTCCATCCACTAGCTTGTGACCTTCTAGCACTGTAGTCAGACCTGGGCATGTTACCGCAGCACTGAGTTTGCGTTATTCTTCCTGGAAGATATGAACCAGATGACATGATGAATGCTGTCCATAAAACATAGTTCTAGAATTTCTTAATTGTGGCTTACAAATCAAATTTCTTATATATGTGGTCATCCAAAACTCATGCAGATGAATGCTGTCATGTCTCCTGCTGTTCTATGTCTTTTTTTCCTACCTTTACCCACACACAGTAGGACCTGGAAGAAATCCATCTTTTAAAGAGTTTAGTAGGCCGGCATTAGTCCATCTCACAAAAAGGTTATAATCCTGTAATGTAATAATCAGTAAGAACTTGTGAAATGCACATACTTGCCACCAGCCATATCCTTAAATTCCTGAGGTACTGAAATTGTACCAGTCAATCAGGTCAACCTGTGCCATTCAGTGGACTCATTAAGGCGTTTGGAAGTGTTAAAAACAGTTTAAGTCCAGAATGCTGAAGAACTATTTTAAAAAGTTATCTTCCATCCATTTCAAGCTATTTACAAAGCTAGAATATTTAAATAATTGTTTGACACAAAAACTCTTTTTATACCTAGTAAACAGATACTATAATCAGTTAATAAAAGTGATGTCCTTAAAGTAAACAAGTTAGATCTGATGAATGAATTTTCTCTACAACAAAACAAAGTACTGTGTTTCATAAAGCAATAGAATTCACTTAAGCAAAGGAATAATATATTTGTGCCACTGCGTTGTTATCTGATTAACAGTACAATGTTTTGAATTGATGTGGGGTTTTTTATCACTGGCAAAGGCTAGGGTGTAACTGATCTCTTTTAAAAAAAGTTGCTTTTCAAAACTATGTATGAGTAATTCAAGCATGGAATGTTTCCTCCTGGAGTTTATATTGCCAGAGGACATAAATGAAACAGCAATTTTGCATGCTGAAGCAAATTAAAAAATAGGTAGTAAGTTCTCAAAATATTGCAGGTGTGGGATTAAGTAGGTCAAAACTGAAGTAAATCACATTGCATTAATAAACCAGAGGGGAGCGTAATTAAAAAACAAACAACACATAACTGCCTAGAAATAACATGTCCTCTGTTTTCTTAATCAAACTTTCAACCTGAAATAACATTTAGAGAGTAAAAAAATATGTATAGTCTGAGGAAAGCCTATTAATGCAGTAGTTTCAAATCGTCAGAAAGCTGACTAATTAAATCAAGAAGTTGTTACTTGAAAAAGGCTCCTTCTGTCCACTTCCACTTCTAGGGCACGGAGCAAATAGCTTGCTTTTAAAACAAACTTCGTGTGCTGTATAGTTACAGGCTCTGTTTTAACAATCCCAGCCTGAGGAGGAACGTGGTCACATTTCCTTCCAGCCTTTCCAGAGACCTCTGCGCTCGTGTGCCCGCCTGCTTCTCTGCCACCTCCCGCCCATACAGACAAACTAGCCTTTCCTGGGAAGGACTGCAGCTGGGGATGACTGAAGGGATATGTCAGAGATAAACACTCTGCGCACTCCTCCCAGCGGAGGCTCCCAGATGTGAAAGTCTGAAGCAGGCCTGATCCTTTGATGGGGCTTCATTCATGTGAACAACTAATTACGTGAGGAAGGGTCTGCAGGCCGCTGTAGGTAAACCTCAGAGCAGGCTGACTAAACAGACTGAGGAAATGGCCCTGGGGTATTTTTTAGGGGTTCAAAGATAATTGGCATCTTGGAGCTATCAGAGCGAGTACTCTAAACACTTGTCTCTCATTACTCTCTGATGGCAGGAACGGGGTGTTTTTATTTGGCATCTATTGTTATGATTGAGTTTGCCAGACTTATAATCTTGTGTTTCCAGTGACTCACTGCTTCTTGAAAGAAAATCTCCTTGGTGCTAAAATTTCCTATTTTATGAATTATCCACAAAGGGCTTTTTTCTATAAATGACCTTCACTAGGGAATATCTCCATGATGCGGTGGGGAGGAAATAATTTGGATATTATTAAAACTATTAGTACCAGGAAGGGATTACTCAGTATGCACGGAACAAATACCTATACCCAGCAGCATCTACTTTAAAAGGAAATTTTGTCATTGTTTTTCCTTTTAAGTGCCCAATTTCACATGCTTGTTCATGTGGGGCAAGTTAAAAACTTAAGTTTTTACACAGATAAGATTGCCATTCTTGAGTTGATAAAAAACCTATAGTGAACTTTGTTTTTCCTACGAATCTTAAACATCAAGTAAACAATTTAATTTCTTTTATGTCATCCTATGTATTTCCAGATATCCCCAAGAAGCTGCTTGTGTCTCAGAAATGCGCACTTTAAAACTCAAGTCAAGAGAGGCAATTTAAACTTGCAGCGTTCAACACTTGGAATGCAAACTGCACGCCAGGAGTTGCCTTAAAAACAGAAAGAGCTCATTTACCTTTTTTTTTTCTAAATCTTTTTTTTCCCCTTTCAAAACAAAGTGAAGGAATTTAAATACAAAAAGATGCAAATACAAAGCTGAAACTACAATAAATTAAGCAAGCCACAGATAAACAGAAAAGCAGTTCCTCCAATATGGTAACATGAGCTTAGCTGTGCTTCATATTTTTTCTATTTTTGGTTCCTTCATGGAAGTATAGGTAAAGGATACTAACTTTGATCTCTGTGCTGCAAATGCTAATGTATAAACTTTATTTAAATAACAAGGTTTTTTTGAAAGTTGAGTAACTATAGTATAAAATTTGCATCATTAGGAACTATACTCTTAAATGTATTACTGATGTGCAAGAGTTCAGTTTAATGTTGCTGTAGGAAGTTTAGCACACATTTTGCAGTGATAAAATTTGTCCTGCTTTTAGCTGGGATAGGGAGAATTTTCTTCTTAGTAGCTAGAATAGCACTGTGTTTTGGATTCAGGTATCCAGCCCTAACATTAACTTAGTATAACTTTTTCAATTTAGGTTATACTATGTTTTGCTTTCTTATTCTCTTAAAGAGTGAACATTAAAATTGCCATGAACAAGCCACACTGAAAGAGAGAAATCTTTCATTTATTTGTAGTTTATTCAGGCAGTGCCGCAAAGTACTTGCACACCCTGCCTCAGCGGTGTGTCACAGCTGTTTTCTACCTGGAGTAGGTGTAGATCACTGAACTGAAGCTGACACCAAAGAAGCTGAGCCAACCACGGCAGCAACCAAGGGTTGTCATGGACTTACTGAAAACTGGAGTTAATTTAGAAACCTCTTTTTTCACATCTCTGAGGCATTATATGTCAATTTCCCAGAAGTCCAACTCCACCTGAAGACTAAAAGTCTGGTTTCTGCTTAGATCCTGTAAAACACGAGTTAAAACAAAGCTGACATCACTGCTCTGTTAGCATTGACCTGTCATTCAGTGTATCAAAGGCATTAAAGCTCTGTCTTAACAGTTGCTTTTTTTTTCTTTGTGTCATTCTTTAGCCAGCATCCTGTGAAGATGGGTGATTGGAGTGCCTTGGGAAAACTTCTTGACAAGGTTCAAGCCTATTCTACTGCAGGAGGGAAAGTGTGGCTGTCTGTCCTCTTTATTTTCCGAATCTTGCTATTGGGGACAGCAGTCGAATCAGCTTGGGGAGATGAACAGTCTGCTTTCCGGTGCAACACTCAACAGCCTGGTTGCGAGAATGTCTGCTATGACAAGTCCTTCCCCATCTCCCATGTACGCTTCTGGGTTCTGCAGATCATATTTGTGTCTGTTCCTACCCTTTTGTACCTGGCGCATGTGTTCTACGTAATGAGGAAAGAAGAGAAGCTGAACAAAAGAGAAGAAGAGCTCAAGGTGGTCCAAAATGATGGTGTGAATGTGGATATGCACCTCAAGCAAATAGAAATTAAGAAATTCAAGTATGGGATAGAAGAGCACGGAAAAGTGAAGATGCGTGGGGGACTGCTCCGTACGTACATCATCAGCATCCTGTTTAAATCTGTCTTCGAGGTGGCTTTCTTGCTGATACAGTGGTACATTTATGGGTTTAGCCTGAATGCTATCTATACCTGCGAGAGAGATCCATGCCCACACAGGGTGGACTGTTTCCTCTCCCGTCCAACTGAGAAAACCATCTTCATCCTCTTCATGCTGGTTGTGTCCTTGGTGTCTCTTGCCTTGAACATCATCGAGCTTTTCTATGTGTTCTTCAAGGGTGTCAAGGATCGTGTGAAAGGGAAAACCGACCCCTATTCCCACAGCGGTGCCATGAGCCCTTCCAAGGACTGTGGCTCCCCCAAATATGCTTATTACAATGGCTGCTCCTCACCGACTGCCCCCTTGTCTCCCATGTCTCCCCCAGGGTACAAGCTTGTTACTGGAGACAGGAACAATTCCTCCTGTCGTAACTACAATAAGCAAGCTAGTGAGCAAAACTGGGCCAACTACAGTGCAGAGCAGAATAGAATGGGTCAGGCTGGCAGCACCATCTCCAACTCGCATGCCCAGCCCTTCGACTTCTCCGATGAGCACCAGAACACTAAAAAACTGGCATCAGGACACGAGCTGCAGCCCCTCACCATTGTGGACCAGAGGCCCCCTAGCAGAGCCAGCAGCCGAGCCAGCAGCAGGCCTCGACCTGACGACCTGGAGATCTAAGCTTCTAGCAGCAGTACTTGCTCAACTATGAAACGACGTGCATTGGAAGATGCAGTCAGTGCTGATCTTGTTCGAGTGGAGGTGGTACTTAACAGTCTCAAGCAGGAGATTTTAACAATCATAAACAAGTGAACAAACTTTTAAAATACTTGCTGGTTTTTGGGGGGGATGTGGGGTTGGTGTGGGGTGGTACAGTACACATTGGTATTTAATGTAGCTGATTTAAAGAATTTAAGTACTAAAAAAGAAAAAAAAAAGGAAAAAGGTAGTCAATACTAAGGTAGGGGGTTGTTTTTCTAGAAAGGCTGTAAATATCTGAGTGTATTGTGTATGTGTGTACTATCGTGTTTGTTTCTAAAGAATCTTCTGTAATGCTAAAACCCAATAATAACTGAACTCACATTTGTCAGGGTGAAGTGCTGCCTGAAGATGAAAACATTTTTCCTATTCAACAAGCAAAAAAGTCCAGGATTGCCTCTGATCATTTCCCTGTCGAGAACATTCCATTCTTAGAAAGTGCACTTTGAAGGTAAACTTTCCTATGTGGTCCTCCAGCTTGTCAAAAGACTCCTGTGAGGACAGTCTATGGCCTTTGAATCATTCAACTCAAATTTCAGACATGGCCCACCAAGAAATACTTTGGTCACCTGCTTTTCCAGCCCTTCATGCAGGTAGATGTTGTGATGTGCATAATTGGGTGGCTCCACACTTGTAGAACCAGCAACCACACTCTCTTGCCCACAGTGATATTTGTGTCCTGCTCTCGTACAGTCTAATTAGCATCATATAAAACCCAGTTTGCTGCCACTTGCAGATTTAAGCATTAAGACAGGCAAGCAACTGCCTTTTAGTGAATTTTATCACACCTTTATGTATATGAAGGGTGTACCTATGTGTGTGTATATGGAGGTAAAGGTATACACAAAACACCCTCAGAAATATACATTAAGAAGTAAATGCACACAGATTACTTGCAGTTGACACTTTCTCATGGATATTGTGAAGATGTGGGCCACTGTGGTGTTTACATTCTCTGATTCCTTCAATGCAAGTGAAGCACATGTCATTCTATTTTTTTAATTCTATAGAATATTTTCCACGTATCCTGAATGGATGCTTTTTTTAAAATAAAAAAAAAAGAAAAGGGCCTAATCCTGGATATCTTGCTCTGGAAAATCTCTCTTTTAAGTCAGTGAGAGTTTTGCCTGAACGAAGGCACAGGATCAAGCCCAAGATGTAGCGAACCATGTTCTTGCTGGCATGAATGATCTTCTTTTGTAGAAGTTAGGGGTGGAAAAGACCCATTAGGTCACCTCGCCAATCTCCCTGATAGGTAATAATGATGCTTGAATGATAGAAAATGTAGTACTGTAAGCAAGCTTTAGTCTTTTATGTGAGAATCTTAGAAGAAATGCTTTGTGCTGGATTAATAATAAAATATGCCTACATGACTTTTGCAGTAACTGGTATTTTTCTTGTTCTAAATATTCATATTTACTGAACTGTAATGTCCACTCCGAGTTTGACACTTAGGTCTTTCTAGATGGTTCTAGCAACTGTAGTGTTTACACTTAGATTTTGTTTGAAATGCAAGTGAAGTTGAAAGGATTTTTAAAGAGTACAATTCTAGCTAATTTATTTGAAATATATGCTAAAGAAATCTACCAGTTTCTTCAAATGCATAGCCTCTTAGCTGAACACAGATTGGCTAAGGAAGTACATAGCTTGGTTTCATTTTGCAGCAACACAGATAAATCGTTTCATTTAATACATTATATTAATTTGTTTGACATTCCATGTTAAACTACTGTTGTGTTCAACTTCATTGCATGTATGCAACCATAGTCCATTGGATCATGTTGTCTGGAGAACATTAGTCAATAAAGTTTTAATTTAGTATAAATATATTTTTAATTGTCTTTTACTGTTTTAAATATCTTTTGTTTCAGTCTATAATCCAAACTCCTTCCTTCCCTCTTTGTTTTTCCCCAGTCACTCTGCATTTCAGCAGTATTCTGGATTTAATCCATCTGGATTTACTTTGAACTGAAATTTCACGGGACCAGATTCAGATACCCTCACAACACTGGAAAAACAAGCATTGTTTGTGCCACTCCTGGAACAAAGTCATACTCGGCATGAACTACTGTATTTCAAAACTTGCGATGAGCCTCAAAAACTATACTTTTTTTGCAAGCTATTATAAAAAAATATAGCAGTAAGATACTACCACATGTTTTTTTTAAGCAATTTTCATATCCGGCCTAGATTCAGCAGTATGACATAATTGCCTCTAGTTTACATTTCCCCATGTAGTCAGATTGCTTGCTGACTGACAGTTTCAATTTTTGGAATTAAATCCCCATTCCTTCAGAGTCAATGGGAGAAGGCTACTGATTTTGATAGGGGATTTCACATACTGTGTCACACACTGTTTACTCCTTCACCACTTAGGTCCCTCTTGCTAATGAAGACATTCAGTGCTTGGCTTTCCAGCACTGACTCTAAAGGAAAGATGGTACCTTTCCTTTTTTATTTGAAAAATCAAAATACAATGGTCATGCAGTTATCATACAGCTTTCTGTATGGTTTGCTTGTCATTTTAAGTCCAAATTCTTCACCCTCCTATTAGTAAAGAAGGGTAAAAATAAGCAGGACAGTGGTAGTGGATTTACAGCTCTGAGAGATAACTACACAAGCACCGGCACAAGGAATGACTCCTTGAAGTATTCCTTAAATAATAACAATGAGTCATACTTAGGCTGTCTTGTCCTAGTTCGTCTGTACAAAGGGAAGGGCATTCCAAGCATTTTGTGAGGATCATCTCCTTGGAAAGGTGGATACAGAAACATTCAGAGAAGGACTCACCCTGAGACAAAATCTAGTGTCTCCTAGACAGGCTGATTGTCAGGTACATCCCAGGGACTCAGTTCCTTAGGGCATCTTGGACATCTGATACAAATCAGTGTTTCACAGCCAAGGCTTTCTTGGGTGATTTTTTGTTGGTAATGCATGTGTGTGCATGTGTAAGGTAAAGACATTCCATGGGCCATTTCTCCCACTGAGATTTATTTCTGTGGAGTGAATTTATTACACACTTCAAAGTAATCACAGTGACATAATTTTGTGTGCCATTCATCCAGTTCTTTATACACTTTCTCCTAGTGCATCTCTGCAGCAGCAGTTGCATTGTCTGCAGTTGATGAAAAATGATAACAATGCTAGTGCGTATTTCTCAACCTCTGTAGAAGGATGTTAGATACTGAATTCAAACTGGAAAAGATGTAAAAATACACATCTCTGAAGGTAATCTAATCAAAAGCAGGCTTATAAACAAAGCAGCAAGAAAAAGCAAATTCAAAACCTGTTAAGGATTCAAAATTTGTGTTGATGTTTTGTGTAGAAGTATTTTGAAAAGAGGCAAATTAATCCTAAGGCCCCCACCCTGCCCCAGTAATTTGAAATGTTTGTAAGAGTAAAGTTAGAAGGACAAGTTACAGACAGCCTAAAATCTATATGTAGATCATGTAATTTCAAGATGTTTTAAATACAGTGAGCACACACTGAAGGTTATTTCCTAATTTAGAAATGACATTTCCATATTTAAAGTGGAAACTATAGTAATAGTTTGAGAACTGGAACAAAGTTTCTGGGTATACCTGTCACACCCCCTGAAATCAGTCATTTTTAAATGGTGTACTCATCTCGCCATTCCGGAACCACAGCTGTCTGGGCTGCTGTGCTACAGAGCATCACTGTCTCAACCGCATATTACCACTGTGCTGTCGTCTCCCTTGGAATTTCTCTGCAGATTGGTATTGATTCAAGGAAAAAAAGAGTAGTGATGTCAGAGGTAGAGTTTTGCAACTCAGACCTGGGAGTCAATCCATATCTGAAGTTACTGTGACTGGTTAATGTGGAGTACTGGGTATGTCAGATCAAAAACCTCCTCCAGTTTTGGTGGTAGCTGTTTCTACCCCACTGGGTCAGGACTACTTTTAATTCTTGTAATTCCTCCATGATTATGACTGCTCTCTTTTCCAGAATTTAAATAAAATAGGGCAGAAAATAGGATTTGCCTTCCTCCTGTAGAACTTTTTCTCTCTATTTACTGCTAGTCCAAACCTGGCAGGTCTGAGGCTTCTACTGAGTTCACGAACTGCCTCTGATATACAATATTTTTTTAACACAGTGTATTATACAAATGGTCAGGTTGACCATAATCTCATTGAAGATGTTTTCCTTTCCTTCTCAGGCTATTCACTCCAGCCATTTACAGTTAGATCTGCCAGAGGACTCTGACGACAGAGGCAGGGCACATGGCCCTTGAGTATTTCTCTAGCAAAAAAAGCAGTCATCTGATGGTACAGAGCTGTTGAAGCTACTCCTACATTACTTTCATTTCTACTGCCAACATAGACAATAAGGACATAGACACTGAAGACAATAAAAAGCATAAGTCATGTCCAAGAAATCACTACCTAGGTGTATTCTCTGGCTCAGTCCCTTGAAACTGTTTGAGGGTCCTCCATTTTATTCTGATTTATTCTAACATAATGGGTCCAGAAACACTGGGCTATAAGGTCAGCTCAGCAAAGAGATTACTCTCTTTCCCTCACTTAAACTATGTGCTTTTGACTGTGCCGAAGGACATATTCACATCCAGACTCTGTCAATCCTGGAAGGTGTGTCAGATGTAAATTACATGACGCTAGCACATCACTAGATTGAAACAGGAAGAGCTTATTGGTTCCTGTACTTATTAAAAAGGTATTTTGATAGACACAAAAAAGAATGCTTGTCTTACATTTGTCTTAAATACTTCCTAAAGTGCAGCACTACCAGGAGATGCTATGAACCAATACAGACACCATCCATGGGTAAGGGTAATGCTCAACAGGATAAGTATTATCTATGGGTACTATGTCTAGGAACTGTTTAAAGAGTTACAGCTGCTCAGTAATCTGGTAGGACCTACTGCCTCCAAAGCCGCTCAGTAATCTGGTAGGACCTACTGCCTCCAAAATGGCCACCATCACTCTGTTCTCATGGTAGTCAAGATGCTGCATCTGGCTTACCAGCTTGCTGGAATTTGCAATGCAAAGACACCTTGGGCAAAGGCAGACCTGATTTTACAGTGATAGTTTTGCTTTGGCTCCTTTGAAGTGCTGAAGAAGCGTGGTGCTAGATGCTGGAGGCAGGGAGTCCGGGACAGGCTGTACTGGGTTAGTAATACACAGTCAAGGGAATGAACTGGTCAAAAGTAATGACTGTGGACCCTCCCTTCACTTAAAAGACCAGGTCTCTGCTACAATGTCGAGGGAATGTGCATAACAAAATGAGACGTGTGAGCTTAGAACAGTATAAAAGGGAAATGTTCAGACATGTAAATTGCTCCTTGAAACAAGTCTAGACCGCCATTGCATACTTCCCATTAGAACTGACAGAAAATGCTCACCTACGAATTCCAGGGTTTCAATCATTTAAATAAGTGTAAAAGTTCCTCTCAGTTTCAGACACAAACAGATTGGATCCAGAAAGATATATTATGACATCTAATTTTCATTGATTTAACTGCAAAGGGAAAGCTTATGGGTATAAGCTACTAAATCTTGAATGACGGCCACTTGAATATGTGTAATCATACAATTTTCTCACAACTTTCTTTTTACTGTAACTCAGTGCAGAGGCAAGTTTATGAAAAGTAATTTAAAGGTTTGCTTTTGTACAAACAGACATGAATTCTGTAAATGTGGTGAAATACATTTATGTGATGTACATGTCAAATTTACACGGAACTACAAAAGGGAGTGTAAGGTACTCTGTAACATGCATCTAACCCTTCCATGCTGGGCAGCTGAAGAGTGAAGTCTTCACTTTGTCTCTCCTTTAGAAAGTTTTTCATATCCCAAACACCTGAGCAGTTTTTCCATGCTGTTGAATGCACCTCTGTTCTCAGTAGCAGTTCTGGGAGCTTTCCTTGGTTAGGAGTCTTTGCATCTTTCTCTTCCTCCTTTTTCCATCTATAACATAAACTCTGTGGGGAAACCATAAGCAGCCCCAGATATGCAAGGAAATACAATGACGACTGATAGCAAAACAGTGCAATCATGGAATATGCAGTAGTTCTCTTTTACACGTCTGCAGCTGACTGAGGAGGAAAACAGCATGGAAAAATAGCTTAAGGGATTAGAAAAGCCTCTGGATACTTTAGCGTCCTAAAACCACCGGTCCTTGCTGAAACAGGCTTTTTCAGTCTCAGCTTCTGCTGAGTCATAGAGTTTGCTGCCTTTGAATGTTGAAGTAGCTTGGCTCAAAATTGAAGTTGTTCTGGAAAAGTTCAAACCTTCACTAATGAACATATTTGCATGCTATTCTCAGTGATATTTACATATAATAGGATGCCCTCCACAGGGAGGCCTCTTCAAAACACAGGCTCTTCTTAACACTTTGAATTTCCCTGTTCAAAGGGGAATATTCAAAATTGTCTGTGCATCATTACTTCAAAGTGTTTCACTGGGAGTACTCTGACGTATATTTGGGAGGCTCATCATAGTTGTTTGAAGGCTGAATACATATCCAACTGTAATATTGTCACCTGGGTTTTGTCTGTGGAGGCGAAGAAGTATTACTCAGGCAAGAATCCTAGCTGGTCTGACCTGGTGTACTTCTGTTGAGGACAAGGAGTTTCTGTGGAGTGACATGAGATGAAAACCCTGCTCTGAGCTTTACTTAGTAACTTCTGTTATTCAAGTCCTTGTAGTTTTATTTCAGGAGCACACAGAGGATTCAACTGTGAATCCACAGGCCTTGTGTAACTTGCTGAGGTCTAGGACAATCTCTCTGAATAATTTCTTCTGCCTCCATTTTGTTTGTTGCTACCCCCCAGCTCTGTGGACTTTGGACTGACTATAGCGTTCAGTCCCTCAGTGGTAGGGTGGATGTTCAGCCAGTGCTGCCAAAGGGTGTGTAAGCAGAGAAAGTGGGTCTGGATTGTTTCCTGTAGAATTGAGACAAACTAGTCAATTTCTATTCCTTGTCCTGAAAAGTCTCTCCATAAAGGTGTGAAAGGATTTCTGCATGGATGATAGTGAAAACTGTAGAAATTCATCCCTCTTCCATTCTGGCTGGGGCTTCAGCTGCAAGCTGTAATATCTTGTTTATCATCTTCTTCTCCACTCCTCCCATGCAGCCATCTTCTCCCACCACCCACTTCTTTTCTGTGTATCACTTGTGCAGCTGTATTTAACGTTTTGTACTGGAAAAGCTTTCTGTGGTGAATATTTTTTCCTTGCATCGTGTGATAAGGAGCATTCAAGTATCTTAGAATATCTTGCTCTGTTAAATATCTATTAATTAACAAGCTGGTGTTTCTCCTATTTCATTCATTCAGAATGAGTGAATTAAGTCCATTAACGTAATTCAGAATGAACCTCGCAGGTCTTAACTACTATAAGTTTTGGCTGACAGCTTAGAAAATAATTTTGTATTTCACCTCATAGGAGTTCACATTTGCTTCAATCACTTTCTTTTTCATAGTATTTTGTAATTAAGGAAGACAGCAGAGGAACTCAGAATGATAGTTATCTACTTTAACCAGATGCAGTGAAAGCTGGAGGACATGGAGTTTGTCCAAATCCCCCTCCCACATTAGTCCCAAAGGGACTTAAATCTAGGCTTCCACTAATTATTATGCATGCTATATAAATAATAATAATACCTGGAGTTGCACTGATACAGCACTTTTCATCTTCAAAGTACTTTGAAAACCCTATATAATTAGCGTGCTGTGGAGTCATCTCTTACAATACTGCATGAACTCCAGTACTACCAACTGTGGGAGCCAAAAAGGGAATCTGAACAGCCACAGAGATTATACATAACCTCCATTGTCACTGCAAGATGAAATTGAAAATGCTGAACAAGGGTATTTTATTTAGTACTTCATGCAGGAGGACGATCCACAACTCGCAGGAAGCCAGTCTCCCTAAGATAAGGAAACAGGAATGTTTTCTTTGCTGGTAATCTACTACTTCAGATATCTAAATACATTTTACCTTGAACTATGTCTCAGTCAAGCTGGCAGCAGATCACAGGTAGATTATCTCCTGACATGGAGTCTTCATCTTTATGTGACTAGAATACATTAATCTTTTTTTTTTTATTAAAAAAGCTTTAATTTGATGGAGCCAAAAGGGGTGCAGACATAATAAATATAACATTAAATAAGTTTCTATGGACCTTAGTGAAACTCCAGGGGAGCAACTTACCTGGAGTACACCAAGGCAATTGACAATCCAGCTAACCATGATTTAAAGATTATAGGATTTTCCAGATATTTCCAGCATGCTCACAACAGGTCTTTGTGAGTGCTCAGGAGCTTGCTCTTTAAACCAGTTTGGCATTTTCTGGAGATTATCATCCCAACATAAGTTTGCAAACAGCCTTTTCAAAACTATATCATTAAGAAAAGAGAAGAAATAAAGAGCAGTAGCAGCCCATTCAGTCTGACGAATATAACAGTGCAGAGAGAGATTTAACCGGTCAAATGGATAACCTTTTAAACCATAGTGTATTTTAATGGTCATCTGAAAAATAATTGAGACTAGATTTCAAAAGTTGTGCTCAGGCAGAAGTAACTCTGCTTCCCATGCAGTTAATGGATACATGCATCCATGTGCCTTAATTTTTGCTTAATTTTAAGATCAGTGTTATTAAAAAAAAATTAGTGTTCTTCCCTCTTATATTTAAATATCACACAAAACCATAAACATAACCATATGTCAGAATGAGGTTTTTACTGATGAGCAATGGTTTGGACTCTGTCTCTTTGGTTTCATTTTTACTGCTTATTCCATTTGCTTTAGGTGAAATATATTCTCTTTTTGTGTTATATTCAGCATATTTTTAGCTACTCCTGGACTACTTAACGAAAGGTCAGCAGATGACCTCAAGAGTGTGAGGGGTACCTCCTAAATCTTCCTTTTCCCTTTCCCATGGTGCATCAGGACTGTTTCATCAGTACGGCCACGACAAAGAGTTATCTGCAAATAAGAAATAATGTTTTGGAAAAGCAGAAAAGCAAGAAAAGGGCTGGGGAAGAGCAGCAAGATGGATCATTTGGTCAGTCCTTCCACATTTAAAGCAACCACAGCTGGCTCAGTACTCTAGCAAGAGAAGTTAGCCTTCCACGCCAACTATTCTTACAGTGGTGGAGCTGCAGCTCGCAGAGCAGGAGGAAGGAAAGGGAGTGACTAGGCACAGCTACAGCAGAGGTAGTGTAGGAAAAAAGTTGCCGACGGGGAAACGGATGTTTGAAGAGAAAGCGTTGCACTACTCTAGCTGTTCTGTGATCTTCCCATATGCAACAGTAAAGGAACTTGGAATTTGAGATTACAGTGTGGAAGGTTTTGGAGGTGAGAAACTTGGAGCTTGGGAATCTCCAGGAACTGAAAGAGTTTCTCTGGGCCTGGCAGTGCACTCTTTTGAAACATATGATGAATGCATTTCAGCAGATAAATGTGGTTTGCTTCACAGACCTGCTGAGAAGCGTACAGCCATGCTGAGGCATGCTGCCCAGTTCAAGGGTATTGGGAGGAAACTTCGTATCCTTTTTTTTTCCAGATTCAGATTTCTTATTTTCAAAACCCTTTGTACAGCTGTGCTTTCCCACTGTCAGTCCCTGTTGGACCCCTGTTTGGGCCTGCTTTGTTTATGATTATTCTGTCACTGCTTCCTTTTTCTCCTCTGCGCAGTGGTCAGGTACACCCTGCATGGCTGAGCATGGTACAGCTATCCACAGGTACACCCAGCCCTAGGGCGGGGGGCAATATTTCCACATCCTGGCAACGCTGTGGCTGACTCAGTGTGTCCAACAGAAAAGGTGATGTTACCAGCAGGGGCTGAGTGCTACAGCAGTGTGGCTGCACTATCCCTGGAGCTGTCACACCCTGCTGCTCTGAGTCACCAGGAAGCAGTGGCCCAGGCTGCTGCTGGCTCCCAGATGGGCACTCTCAGGGAACTGCACCAGGCTGCTGCGCACAGCAGACCTGCCCTGCATCTTCTTCCATTCTGCTCCTTGTAGGTTTTAGTTGCACTCTTGGGTCCCATCTGGGCTCTGTGGCATCTCACCTTTAAACACCACTAGCTCTTCTTTGTTCTGTTTTCCATTGCTCTGGGCCATGCTCAGACAAGCTTTTCAAACTGTGAGCTTTTCAGGGATGACCTGTCAAATGTAAATAGGCCATTGGCACCAGCATGCAAATTGAGTAATCGATCTGTTAATGGCTAGATGTATTGGGCAAAGGAGAAAGATTCATTTGGAGGTTTTTAGAACCAGGATTCTAAAGATGTCAGAGAAATTGTTCTTTTGGCACCTGCATGCTCTTGGGCCCTTTAAAAAATTTTACAAGTGAATGAACTGAAAGTCTCATATAGCCTTCTCTAGGCAACATTCATCATGACTGTACATACTTCTCATAGATTTTTTACTTTATTCACTCCTGAAGAACTTAAAACTGACATGCATTTGCTAAAGTCTTTAGTGACATTTCTCAAGGTGACCTGATGTCACCCATGACACTTATCATCTGAATTGTGGCTTGTTTGAGCCAAGAGCAGTGACTGCAGGTCACTGGAAGAAGACTCAGGAAATCTCCGGTCTGTGACTGAATGACCTTGAGTGCTGGATTTCCCTTCTGAAAAAATGCTGATTGTACTCCCATCCCTTGTCTGCCTTATATATGGAAATTTTAAGGTTTGGGGAGAAGGAGGTGACTAGTGTTATGCAGAATTAGGCTTAGCTGAGACATAAGGGTACCTCACCTCTGGAGAAGGGATACAGTTATTGCTCTGGGCTGTCCACCTGGTCTTCACGGCAGGAAGATCTGGCCCACTGATCAGTCAGTTCCTGCAGAGATTTCCTGTGTAAATTGGTATTCTAAAGCAAGTTCTAATCAGTAATAATTTAAACCAAATCTCACTGTAACCTGGTGGCTCAGGAACAGGTGCATGAATTGGTCTGTTCTCTGTGCAGTGCAGGTGGAGCAGATGGCTGAGCATCCCTACTGACAGCACCATTGTTTGTCTGTCAAAAGCATATAGACAGAAATTCAACTACCAAAAAACCTTGGTACACTTGAGTACAGTTGGTCAGAAAGCTTTCTGTTTTCCATAGTCACTTGTTTTTGCCGGAGTAAAAAGGAAAGTGGAATTCGGTGGAATTCCAACTGAAAATGTTAGTGCAAAAGGGAGAGCTCATTTGGGAAAGCTACTCCAGGTCTTTGCAGTAGCTGCTGTCTGGACTGAGCTCTCCTGGCTGGGTTCCAGGCTGCTTTAAAGATCCCATGATGAACCATGGCCAGCCCTCTTGTCTGTTCCTAGGGTACATCCTGGAAAAAAACAAAATATGTTGCACTAGAGGGAATATACTTTTGCATTTGTGAATATTCACAAATACTCAAAACCCAGCCTGATCATGGAACCTGATATGTGAGATATCTTGGAAGTTTTTTTTTAACTAAATGCCCTGATTAACGCATGTGTCCCAATCAAGAATGATAACAGTTTCATGTATAAGGCTGATGACTGAAAGTAAGCAGAAAGAGGGACAAGGTGAAACAATTTGAGACAGAAACTGCCATCTTGCCATTTGGATTAATAACATCTTTTGCTTTCTGAAGTTTTACTGTGGCACAGACAAACAAAACTAAGCATCAAAAGCTACAAAAAAAAAAAAAGCAAAATCCTTTCTAATATTGCTTCATTTTTAAACAGATGCTTCACAGGTGGGGAAATATTGCACATGGTGGTTTTCATGCTGGGTGCCAGGCTCGCCACAGGTAGCTCAATGAGGATCTCATGTCCCCACAGAGAATCTGATGGAAGGGAAAGCAGGTGGANAAAAAAAAAAAAAAAAAAAAAAAAAAAAAGGAACAGGTCTAACTCCTGCTGGGAACTCCTCCTGCAGGGTGGGGAAGACTCAGCAGTGATGCTTATGTGCCTGAAATCTCACCAGCTTTGGTCATCTGGTTGCTGGTGCACTTGATGAATTGGCTCTCAGAAACCTTCGTGCACATACCTTTTCTCAACACTTCGGGTGAACACTACCTCAGTCTATTTTTAACAGCTAGACTTTCCATTATTAGACTTTATTGCTATTTATTTATTTAAACTGAAGCAAACAATTCCGCATAAGCTGAACATTCCAGTGGGCATCACACTTGGCCATGCAGAGGAGTCCAAGTCCGGTTTAAATTACATTCCATGAATGGTAGAAAAAGCCAGGTCATGTGCTGAAGCTTGGTGAGCCATAAGAGAGTTGTTCTTTCATAGATTGCAAAAACTTTATTAAGGAAAGATAAATAGGTTAAAGGTCTCTCACTGTCTATACATAGCACTTACTCCTCACTTCCCCCAACCCCTGCTCCTAGTTGAGGGTGTAGTGCTTACAGTCTCATCACCTGCCATAATGGAGCCAGGTCCTCTATATGTTTGCTGAAGTTAAAGGGAATGAAAGGCTTGGGATAATTAGACTCAGTGTCTCACTCAGTCATGTCATTGCAAACATCTGGGAGTGGGAGCTTTTTATCTCCCTCCCTCCTGCACAAGTAGCAAAGGTAGGTATGAAAATTAGGCATGTCTCAAAAACACCTTTCCCAGACAAAAAGGACATCTGCCCTTATCTGCTTCAGAGGCTTTGTGGTAGGTTTCCAAGGCTTCCTGGTAGAAAGGAAGAGTGTGCTTACCATTTGCATCCATGTTAATAAAATAAATCACTTATGTTAAAATTAGCAGTGGGCAAACTGTTTCAGTTAAAACAAGAATTGTCCTGGATTGGTGCCAATCCTCAAACAAAGTTCAAGACAATTTTATTTTTAAGTTTTAAAAGTAATAAAAAGTAATAAGTCTGCAATGTATATATGGACATACAGATAGTGAATAGCTCAGGGATTAGAAAAATATGTATTTTGCATCTGGAGCCCCAGTTTTGCACATGCATATGCATACAAGTAACTTTATGCACGTGAATTATCCCCTGGTGCCATGCACTATTTCCTGTCAAATCAGGCAGCAACATATACAAGAAGCTTTAATGCATAAGGGCTCTATAACCTGCAGAATGTCACTGCTTGATACATCAAGTGAAGAAAGCCAACACTTGTTGATAGGACAAAGCTGGCACCAATTAAACCACGTCCAGCACATCGACTCCACTTGCTGGAAGCAGAGTCATCCCCAAGTGCTGTGTTAGGGAGTACAGCCAGCCCTGCCTACAGCAGGATGTGGCTTCCAAATATCACGCATTGCATATAACCTATTGCGTAAATTGAATGGGGGGGATGGAGGGTGGAAGAGATGAGGCTCCACTGGGCTGTGGCCTCAGAGAGGAAGATCGATTGGGTGTACATGGGGAGCACAGGGGATATTTCGAGGAGTGGAGGGAAAGGAGTGTTGTCCATGTACATTACTTCACACATCATAAACTTCATTTCTCAGGGATTTTATTTCAGCAGCCCAGAAACAGATCATTCCCATGTGAGGTTTCACAGCACCAAACTGTGAACAGAAGGGTTGGGGTTTTTGGTTGGATTTTTTGTTTTTGACTTCAACTGCTTCAGGATGGGTGGGTGTCTCTGTGCCTCTGTGTGCAATAGTCATGTGTGAGGGTATGAGGATGCCTATTGCAAGTTTAGATTGTCTGCCTCAACTTTAATGGAAATAGTTTCACTGCTTATACAGCTCTGACCTGGCCTATGGAAAGTGCCAAATGGTGCCACCCAGCACAGCCAGATGTCTTCTCATGCCTGTATGATTTCTCTTCCTAGGAACAGGTCATCAAGAACATTGCCCAGGGCACACCCTGACCTCTCAGGAAAACATATATAGTCACTATAATTACCATCTTGTATTTCCACCAAACTTTTGGCTTTCCACAGCTGTTGCTTAGATGTATCTTCTAGAGTGGAAATGTGGCTTTATAGCCACTTTCTTTTAAATTCATTGTGAAAATCCTTTGCACATTCCTGTTCTTCTGAGAACAGTACTTTGGTTATATGTCTAAATGTGGATGAACGATGGATCCTGCTAGAAGGGGCACCTAAAGATACAGTTCTAACTGTTAGATGTGAATGGTAAATGTCTTGAAAGTGCTGACACACACTAAACCACTTGTTTTCCTGGCTTTCCCTTCCTCTGGTAAGGGAGGGCTGGATGAACTACTTGAAAATCTTGCAAGTATTGGCAAATCATCTTGGTACTAGCTGTACAGGAGTGAGGACATCCAGAGATGAGCTCCCAGTGGTAAAAGAACAGGAGCCTATAGTTCAACTCCAGATCTGGATGGTGCCTTGATATCATGTAGCTTGAATCCTGGTGTATTGGGTTGCCAGATTATTCTGAACTTGAACATGGTCTGCTCTGTACACTTACCACTGTGAAACAGTCAATACTATGAAGCAGCTGCTTCTTGAACAGCTCTCAGCCTACATTAGTATGCACAATGTATGTTGAACATAAGACTTTTTTGTCCAAAAAGTAATGAAACACAGTAAAACTGCAGGAGACCAACTTGTAAAATGAAATTAAAATGCTGCCTGAGGACCTCCCTGGAACTAGCTGAGTTACAAACACTTCAAATGTGTATTAATTGGGCCATATGGTCCACTATTTAAGCAAAGGCATGTATTTTGTTTGGCCAGAGCTTTCAGGAGAGACTTTAGGTCAAAGTCTTCATGGCCCTGATGAAATTTGTGATCAGCTGATGGAAATATTTACTTTACAATAAACTTGAAAGACTCCTGCACAGAAATGACATGCAGGAGTTCATCATTGTGCAGCCCTGTAAAATCAGCTGCAATTGCCTGTATGTGTTTTGTTACTCCCAAGTCCCTTACAAAGGACTAAGACAAACTTCTGAGGCATTGCCCAGAAGGAAGGGTGGCACAGGATGTCTCTTGATGCAGAGATGCAGAGGAAGAAGGCTTCCTGAAGCCTGATGGACATCAGCTGCCAAGCCATGTCTCTCATGGCCTGTGCGCAAGGGAAACCATAATATTGCAGCCCCTGCACAATGTCGCTTCATCCCCCATCTCCCTGTTTCATGGACTGTAGGACCCTCCCACAGTGGCAGAGCATTCATGTACACTTAAGACAGATGTGTGTTTCCCTTTGTATTTAATGCCATGTACACCTGGGAGATGATAGTCCCTATTTTTATGAGAATATTTGACCCAGGAGAGGGTAAGCCTATCAGGATCTTTTTCTTTCACCTCTGCAAAAGCAAGAATTATAGCTATTTAGCTTTGGTTCATTAGGTGACTCATTGTGTTATGCATTTAATATATTTGACATGGACAATGTTACTTTGGTTTTCAATAAGTAATTTAAAAGAGCTGTTCATGGCATGCAAGACACAAACAGTCTGTCTGTGAACCACTGTCTTACATCCTGATCAACTATGTCACATTTTCTTGTTTTTAAATTCCTCATCTTAAAAATATGAGTCAACATAAATAGCTTTGAATCTGTGTTACCTTATTAACCAATGGCGAGTGACTCTGTCCATAAAATATTTACATAGACAACAGTCTTGTGCTAGTAATGTATTTTCACATTACTTAGTAATTTAAAACATGTCAACCCCTTCCAAATGGTAGAAACTATCCAAACATGTAACTGATGTTGACCTTAAAAGGCTACTCTTCTTTATTTTAAGTCAAGCAACAATCATTACCACAGTTTATCGCTGTGCATTCTTCATACAACTCCTTATCAGCAATGCCCCCAAATATAACTCTAAATGGTAAGGAAAATAGTAGATGGAAAGGGTTGATGCTACATCAACAGCATGCCCTTTAAGGGAACTTGTGGTAGACTGTACAGAAAATGCATTTTAATATGAACGAGGTACACCAATGACATATATTTGGCTTTATAAAGTTAATTAACTGTGTGTTTGACTATCTGAACCTGCATCTGATCTCTCTTTGCATTGTAAGAGTGTGCATGAGTATGCAAATGCATTTATTTACATTGACTCTATGTACAGAATCACAGAATCATAGAGTGGTTTGAGTTGGAAGGGACCTTAGAGATCATCTAATACCAACCCCCCTGCCATGGGCAGGGACACCCTCCACTAGACTAGGTTGCTCAAAGCCTCATCCAGCCTGGCCTTGAACACCTCCAGGGATGGGGCATCCACAGCTTCTCTGGGCAACCTGTTCCAGTGCCTCACCACCCTCACAGTAACAAAATTCTTTCTAATATCTAGTCTAAATCTGCCCTCTTCCATTTTAAATCCATTACCCCTCCTCATGTCACTACATACCCTTGTAGGAAGTCCCTCCCCAGCTCCCCTGTAAGCCCCCTTCAGGTACTGGAAGGCAGCTATAAGGTGTCCCCTGGAGCCTTCTCTCCTCCAGGCTGTACAACCCCAACTCTCTTATAGGGGAGGTGTTCCAGCCCTCTGATCATCTTTGTGGCCCTCCTCTGGACCCACTCTAACAAATCGACATCCTTCTTGTGTTGGGGGGTCCAGAGCTGGATGCAGTACTACAAGTGGGGTCTCACAAGAGTGGAGTGGAGGGGCAGTATCACCTCCCTTGACCTGCTGGCCACACTCCTCTTGATGCAGCCCAGGATCCAGTTGGCATTCTGTGCCACGAGTGCACACTGCATGTTCAGTTTTTCATCTACCAGCACCCCCAAATCCTTCTCCTCAGGGCTGTATACATGTGTATGAATGTTTTTATGTAATGTATGTGTGTGTTGGATATAGTTTTTTGGTTTCAAAGTCCTGTTTCTTAGTCTGTTATTAGTGGACCAGGTGATGGAATAAGAAGAAGAGTATTTAGTGTGTTATCTGGAGTACAGCATGTGCTATAACCTCCTGCTAACCTAGACTGGGAAAAAATACTGTCCTCTTTTGTCCCAGGGCAATCAATAGAACTGAATTTTGGCTTCCCAAGCCACAGTATATTAACATGATATGAGCTGAAGCTGGTAAAAGAATAAAGTTTAATGCATTTACTTATCTTATGACAGTTTATGTTATATGTGATATTTTCTGTGTGTTCAGCAGCAAAGGATGGTAGTCCCCATGCTGCATAATAGATGACACGCGTCTCCTTTGGCAGATACGTAGCCCATTCAGCCAGCTAGCCAATTAAAATGCTTTACTTAAAAAAAAAAAAGAACAATAGCAAAAATTCACTACAGTCTACCCCTTTACTGCTTCTCCCCATATCTCAGAGCACTTTTACAGAGTGAGCAGTGTAACTTGGAAAGTAGTCCATTAAGGGTAGTATCTTAATCACACTGTTCCCAGCAGACTGGAGAAGATCTGAGAAACAATAAAACCTCTGTCATGTACAGCACAGAAAACCTGATAGTACCATGCTTCTCAGGGGACAGGCAGGTATTGAGGATTTGGGGGGCAGTTTTAATGATCTTACTGACTGACTGTTCTGCTACTGTACTATATATAACAAACAGCTAAGTTTGTTATATATTTTAATGTTGAGAGGAAAAAAAACACTTTATAATATTTTTTTCGCCTTTATCCCTGTATTTCACCTATAGTGGTATGAGAATTAAATATAGAATTTTGTAGAGGACTTGCAATATTCAAGAGAATTAATATCAGTATCTAAAGCTCTAGGGGCTATGAAAACTTTCAGTTTGGATTTTGCCTTTTTTTGTTTGTTTTCTTTTCAATATTCTACCATTATTAGTCAGACTTCTGCTGTTTTTTCATGCTGATCAAATAGCCTGTCAAAGAATTGAAGTGTCTGAAAAGAGTCATATTGAATTCAAAGGTTTTTTAAATAAGCACAGACATTGTTATTGGCCCTAATAGGTAAAGTTCACACAACCTGTCCTGTGATAAAGCAAGTCCACCTGCACCAAACCTAAACAGAAGGGCAGGATGCTTTATGGCAATAGTGAGACAGAAGAAGGGGCTAGTAAGGTATCTGCAATGATTTGTTAAAAATGCCATTAGTTGACCCAAGGGCAGAGAGCAGCACAGTCCTCTCAAGTGGAGGGGTGTAAGTCTCTGGAACAAGACCATGTCAAGACACTCACCTCTAGGCCAAACCAGCACCAGAGGGATGGAAATGACTAACATGGGGTCTGTGAGGTAAAGGGGGAAAGAGACAGAAAAGAGACCTACTGATTTCATTAAACTGCCCCTAAACTACCCTCTTGCCACTTGAATGGCAAGAGCGCTGAGCAACCCTGGCCAGAGCAATGGAGACCTACAGTTGTGCAATCCAGGTAGTCAGAGAAGGAAATCTCCCAAAACATCCTGGGACAATCTACATCTAAGTGACGTTGAATGATTTACAGCTGGACCTTAGAAGCTCTGTGATGGCAGATACCACTGTAGCCAGGACACACATGACAGCAGTTCTTGTGAGTATTAAGGATGATGTCTGTAGAGAGAGAGCTCTGAACAGTTATGAGTTGTCCTAAAGAAACTCTATCCAAAACTGTCATTGTTGAGGTAGGAAGAAGGCAGAATAATTATCTTAGCTGATTTATATTTTATTCTTCCTCATCAACCATCCTACTTCTAATGCAGGCAAAATTCCTACATTCAGTTATTTGCTGCAGCAGAAGCAGACATTTAATTTTCAAAGACAAAATGTGGAAAAAGATCTAATTCTTCAGTAAGAATGTAAGCCTAATATTTTACAGAAACATAATCTTTCCTTTTAGTCCGCAATGGGTACACTTTAAAACAGGGAAGAAAATAATTAAAAACATTGTAAAAACAAAAAACAACAACAAAAAAACCCCCACAGATGGGGCTAATCCTTCCCTGAAAACAGAATGGACTTTTTATCCGAGTGCATCAATTCAGTATTTCTATTTTTTGTTTTAATTTCCTGTCTACCAGAGATAGCATTTTTAACAATGTTTTCACAAATGTTCAGATCTTAGTTTTGAGTTTGGATGCTGAGACTAGGAATGTGTTTAAAGTTAGGTATGAAAGGTTTTGTTGAATCAGCTTCTTTGAATGGACCATAGATGACCATTCTGATTTTTTAAAAGTTGCATGTTTAGTTTTAAATTTTGTGATCTAGAAAATCTCACACTGAAATAAAATATTTTACAGGGACAGAGATTGTAAAAATGGTGTTCAACAGGGGCAGCAGTTAGAGAACAGAACAATAGTTTTAGATCCAGAATAAAATAGAAATGTGTGTTCAGATGGATTTTTTGTAAAGGCTGGTGAACATTTTTTAAATACTTATCAGCCTAGCAGTCATATTTTTCTGAAGCGAAGTGCAGTTTTCCATACTGTGCTCATCATTCTGAGAAACTTCCACCTGATTGCTCTTGACTTGCCTTGGAGTTACAGGATATGAGGCAACTTTTAACTGGATGCAAATGCAGTAGCACTGAATTGCTGGTACAATATTTTATTTCAACATGGAAAATCATCACACAGTAAGAAGCCTAGTAAGTCCCCATGACAATTTTTATCATGGTTCTCTAGTACTAAATTAAGAAGGCCAAAGCTACCTCTGATTGAATACGGCAAGAATAAGACATGGTGTGGTGTAACTGGCAGATTCCCATCTGTGGGGAGTCAGAGTGGTGCAAGGAGGGGAAGCTAGGACATAGGGCAAGGAGTCTGGAGTCTTCTGTAACTTCTGTCAGTCATGTGTGATAAATGAGTGCAAATTATTATCCCTTGCCTTTTCCTCTTCTTACAGGTAGGAATTAAAGCCTCCCAATATATACTGGGTAAAACCTGACCAGATAAAGCAGATGCCATTCTCTCCCAAACCACGTGGGGAGGAGTATCAGGAGGTTTTCATTACTGACTGAGGGGTAGGTGAAGGGCCACTCCTTGAGCCAGTCTCAACTCTCATGTTTTCCCTGCCTGATTCCTTCTACTGAAGATCTGAATCACTTCATAGAATGTCCCAGATTTCTTCCAAGTTGCATAAAGAGGATATGGCAGAGGGATAAAACATGGGGTTGAACAACTTGCCCTAGTGCTTTCTGCTACTTCTAGAAACATCTATGATATCTTTGTTAAAGTTTTGGAGCTCTGGCAGTGTAGAAGGTAAGGCTCAACCAGTCATACTGCCTTTTGTTATCAGTTCTTAAACTGTGGTGGAGTGCCTTGGGAGAAGAACTGTCTGGAAGAGCAGAGTGGTTAAAAACAAAACCTATGTTAAAAGAGGTAGATGACTAAGGTTGCCAAGTGAAATACTAATGCCAGGAAATAAGGCTGAATTAATTATCTTACAAATACATTATAATTTGATTTTTGATTATGTGATCACTTATCTTTTTAAGAGGATCCTTGCCTGATGATAGGCTGCACTCAGACAACATACTAAACAATGTTCAGCTGCATTCTCCTTGTTCAATGTGTGGCTGGATGCCTTATTTATTGCATTCCCTTCTAAAATTAGAATTATTAATTTCCTCACAGGCTTTGCTGTGGTGTTTGTGGTGGTATTAGAGACTTTCAGAAACTAAATAATACATATCTTTGTCATACTGCTGTGTAGTAAACTGTTTATTTCCATTTAGAGATGAGGAAGCAGAGCACTGACAGATTAAGGTAAAATAATTTGTAATTTTATGCACCTGACTAAAGGTATTTAAGACATGATTTTTAAGTGTTTTGTGTTATCTGGCATGATGTATATTCAAACACAGCTCCCCTTAGCCTCATTTACAGATGAAAGAGCTCAGCAGTTTTCCAAACCACATGATATTCTTCATCAGAACATGAAGACAGCTGCCAACCATCTCAAATGGTGAGTGATTTGTTCAATTTTTAAAATTCACACAGTAGAAACACATGAGAAGAGCCTAGCTCCCCAGGCCAATGTCGGTCTTGAAAAAAACTACTTTTGCAGTCCCTTCTGTCATTCACTGCAAATTTTCAACCTCTGTAGTGATTGACATTGGTAGGGATCCTACAGCTGAGGTTTTATTTAGTGCACAGTATTGATGCATCTCAAGAGGCCACCATTACCATCTTGTAGGGAGAAAACAAGAGATAATGTATAATTAAAAACTGTAGCATAATGGATATACATCAAGTTCTAAGTACCTGAAAACTGAGTTTCATGGTAGATACTGCTGGATAATGGTATACCAGCTCTAGATATTATAACAAGAGTTGCAGGTACCACCCTCAGAAAGATAACTGATTTCCTAGGACTGGTTCAAAAACCTATTTGAAATGTACTGAAGCAAACAGTCCTGAATACATCTTTCTCTTATCTTTGTACTTCAGTGAAAAGTTTCTTCTGATACAGTATTTGAGGTTTTCACAGCAAAACTGAACACTGCTGATGCTATGATTTCCACATACAGGGCTAGTCTCTGTATAGTTTTATTCATCACTTTGTTAGCATCTTGTACTTAATGCCACCCAGATTTCCCACCTGTTAATGTTTTTCAAGATTTTTTTCTACTTGTCCAGGTTTTCCAGCATATGATAGTTCTAATTCTGAGGAAAGACCCCAGCACTACTGTTTATGTGCCAAATATTTACTTAGTGGAAAGCAAGAAATGCAGGACCTTTCATCAACATCTGCCCCTTTTTCTGGAGTCAAGTCTGTTTATCTGAAATATTTTTATACAAATTATCTATTCCTATATGCTTAAAAACCTGAATTGCACAGATATAAGGTACTATGTATTTACAACTATTGTTTATAGTAAAAGGAAAAGTGTTTTTCTTTCTTTGAAGCTTGAAGTCATTTTCCCATGTATTAGAGACAGGCAGTTTGCACTTTTGCATGTGAAGGCACTGCATAAAAAGACGGCAATCACATCTCAGCAGCCATTATGTAGTGTAGGGACATCTGGGGGTGATGATCTTTGGACACAGAGGACAGAGATTAAGGCAGGAAAGAATTTTGTGGAGTACCACAGAAAGGGCAGTACTTGATAGCTGAACCAGCACAATACCTGACAGCATGAAGCTGATTGGTCATTATTTTTGAACATGGTTGATCTGTCACTGAATTGGTATCAGATCAGTGTTTTGGACCATATGGCAAGTATCAGGAACCCTAAAACCGGATTTGCAGTTTCATGGAGACATGGCCTAGAATTTTACCTCATGGTTGTTACCACACATGAACTAATGTGTATCACTGGTTTAAATCTTAATAGTAAGTAGCATAACTGCTCATGGGGCAGGTGTCCTACCAAGCTTCTGACCCTACATCACATCTCACCAGCCATGTTATGACCCCCTCAGCAGGAACCCTGCCACCATGTCCCAAAGTATTTTCCAGTTCTTCATCATCTAAGAAAATAAAAGCTTTAAAAAAGCTTACATCGAAGTCTTAGAGCATGTAACAGGGATCATTACGTTCAGATTGACTGCACATATTTTGCAAATTCTAGAGCCTCAACTGAATCTGCCCTGTCAGCTGCTTCTCTCTAGGATCAAGGTGGAGTACTGGACCTGCAGGTATTCCCTTGGGCTAGCCTGTCTCAGTCTGGGTAAGACTTTTTTAATGATTACCAGTGCTTTACATTCTGCTTGAGCGCAAGAAGTTGCAGAGTTCCAATTCAGGGACAGAGATGTTCCCAGCTGGATCCAGTCACGGTTCAAAACCTGCTGTATTTTCACAGAATCACCAAATGGTCAAGGGGGCCGCTGGAGGTCATCTGAACCAACCCACCTCATCAAGTAGGGCCACCTGGAGCAATTGTTCTAAGACCGTGTCCAGATGGCTTTTGAATATCTCCAAGGATGGAGACTCCACAGCCTTCCTGGGCAACGTATGCTCATCACCCTCACAGTGAAAAAATATTTCCTGATGTTCAGAGGGAACCTTGTGTGTCTCATTTTGTGCCCATTGCCTCTGGTCCTGTCACTGAGCACCACTGAAAAGAGCCTGGCTCTGTCCTCTTTGCACCCTCCCTTCAGGTATTTATATACATTGATAAGGTCTCCCTGAGCCTTCAGACTGACAAGTCCCAGCTCCCTCAGCCTTTTCTCATAGGAGAGATGCTCCAGACCTTTAATGATATTAGTAGCCCTTTGCTGGACTCTCTACTCTGTCTATATCTCTCTTGTACTGAGGAGCCCAGGACTGGACCCAGTACTCTGAGAGTGGCCTTACCAGTCCTGAGCAGAGGGGAAATATCACCTCCCTCAACCTGCTCACAGCATTCCTCCTAATGCAACCCAGGATACTCTTAGCCTTCTTTGCAGCAAGGGCATATCAGCCTGGCGTCCACCAGGACCCTCAGGTCTTGTTTTCCAGCCAGGCAGCCCCAGTGTGTACTGGTGCACGGGGTTGTTCCTCTCCAGGTGCAGGACTTTGCTCTTCTCCTTGTTGAATTTAATGAAGTCCCTGTCAGACTATTTCTCCAGCCTGTTGAGGCCCCTCTGGATGGTAGCATGACAGCAGAGTGTACCCCCAGAAAGTGTGCAGACAACACAAAACTGGGAGGAAGGGCTGATACACTCTGCTGTCTCACCCTGGTTGTTAATGGAGATGTTAAACAGGCTCAATAGATCCAATGTTGACCACTGGGCTACCCTGATATTTAGTGGCTTCCAACTAGACTTCCTGCCATTGATCACCACCCTCTGGGCCTGACAGTTTAGCCAGTTTTCAATCCACCTTGCTGCCTGCTCGTCCAGCCCACACTCTATGATTCTATATGAGACAGTGCGAAAAGCACTACTGATGTCGAGACAGACAACATCCACTGCTCTTCTCTTGTCTACCAATTCAGTCGTTTCATTGCAGAAAGTTATCAGGCTGGCCAAGCATGACTTTCTCTTTGTGAATCCATGATGACTGTTCCTGATCAACTTCTTGTCCTTCATGTGCCTGGCAACGGTTTCCAGGATTAGCTGCTCCATCACCTTCCCAGGGGTCAAAGTGAGGCTGACCAGCCTGGGTCCTACTTCCTTTCACTTTCCTCCTGTCTTCAGGCACTTCTCCCAATCACCATGATTGATCAAAGGTTATTGAGAGTGGATCAAAGATTAAGAGTTTTCAACAGACTTTAGCAGATTGTAGCCCCTAGATGAGCACATTTAACTGCCCAGTTTAATCTCAGTAGCCCAATATCTCAGTGAAGAAAAAGCTGAGGATTTATACTGAGATAATACTACAGTTAAAAAAAAAAAGCAGATGTAAACATATTTTTTT